>CAEGAE010058143.1:0-16238 GCA_903067095.1 Girardinus metallicus
CGGGTGGGTCACAGGGATGCCGCGCCCTCCACAACATACCCCAACCCTCGGAAAGAACGCCAACCAAACCTAAACTTAAATTCTGCCGCACACCCCCCCCCCCCCCCCCCCTCTCTAACCATCCTTCTCCTCATGTCAAAAATAAACTTTGACCTTCATCCTTAGTCAGTTATAGTTTTGTGAAACTTTGGCAAGTTCAGACAAGTAGCTATTCTAATGTTGCAATTTCCTGAAGATGAACACAGATGTATGAAGAGGAAAAATAAATCATATTTTTACTAGACATCTATATGTTCATGCCTGTTTGTGTTTGCAAGTGGTGTAGTTAACTTACAAACGTAGAGTGTGACTTGAAAACCCACAACGTAACATTTAAAGCACTGCAGGCTTGATTTGCTTCACTAGAAATCTGTTCTTGAAAATCACCCTCACTTAGCAGCTTTGGCCAAATATTCACAAACTGTTTCCTGATGCGTTTGCTGATTTTGTTTTGATTCTCCCCCCCCGTTATGTCAGAGAAGGAAGCAGTTTGTTTTGTGCACTAAATCCAGAGAGAATGAAGGCTTGCAGGAAGGAAGTTTGAATGAGGAAAATACTTAAAAAAAGGAAAGAAATATGTGGAGGACAGATGAAAAGAAACAAGAAAATTAATAAACGGTCGATGAAAGGAAGAGACGGATGCTTTTAAGGACAGAGTGGAAAAAAGGAAAAGTAAATGACAGAAGGAATGAAGAAAAGAGCTGTGGTTTATGGAGGAAGGAATGAATGACCAAAGATAGAAAGAAAGGAACATGCAAAGGTGGAAGAAAGCAAGTAAATACATTTGACTAAAGGAAATAAGGAAGTCTCATCCATGATTAGACTGAATGATTTGTGCACCAGTGTAGTTTAACGTACCTTATTACGCCTTTGAGAACACAGTCTGTAACCGGGGTTGGGTGGGTTGAAAGGCAAAGCAATTTAGAAAAAAAAAGAAAAAAAAAAAGCATTGAATTTCATTTGTCAAATGTTCCTGTGATGATTCATTGTGGGTTCCATCACTAACAGAAAAAACAGAGCTATGGAAATATGTTCAAATGTGGTGAGACTAAATTTTCCCCCATTTCACCAGAGAACTGTGGATAATGTGTTGGACCCAGACCAGCAGGGGGTAAAATGGCTTCATCAGTCTTTTCTTTTTTCTTTTGAGGCAGAGTGAGGTGGAGGGAAACAAGCGAAACACCGGTGCATAACACTGACATTTTTTAATAGAATTCATTTATAACAAATGGAACTCGTGTCAGCAAAGAACTGGTTTTCTTACAGACTTCTTTCTTCACCAATGTAACCTAAGTAAGAAAATAAAAAGCACTCCTTTCATTCAGAAAAAGAAACAGTTTACGCTTACAACTAATCAGAGGTAATCGTATAATCTTTTTAACAAGCCATATTTTTTTCTTTTTACAATTTCATTATTTAGTTATCAGTCTATGCATCCAGACGAGAGATAGATAGAGAGAGAGCAGAGAACACAACGTTTATTTCTGTTAATGACACTCCAAGCTCGAATGGCAAAGCCACAAGAACAGATGGTTGGGGGAACAGATTTCTCTGAAGTCATCTGCTGGAGTAAACCATGGTGGCATCAGAACGAATGCTCTTTTTCGCCACAAACTCTTTTTTATTTTTTTGTCTTTTTAGTGGGTTGATACCTTTTCTGTGTTATTTACATACACACAAAGTGAATGTCTGAGGAGTTTTCTTTTTAAGAGATGGGTTCAAGTAATACATTATTGGGTTCAGAATCAATAGGGCAGTGCATAGTACAAAGATAAGAGAAAGTGCAAGTCCTTCCTACTTGGCCGGGTTTTGGCCACTCTGCAAGTTCTTTACCGTGCATAATGAAAAACTAATAACCGATGAGGAAAGTCAGATGAGGAAAAAAATGAACGTGCTCCAAGACTATTGTGACAAAACAATCAGGAAAAGGAGTAAAACAAAAACTCACAGCTGCTTCAGAAAATAAGGGAAAGAAAGCACCTGGAATGCACATCCACAAAGCCATCAAGTGGGGTTTTTCCACCAAACCAGTTTCAAAGCTGCTGGGTAGAAATGGTTCTCACCTGGCAAAGAACCACATTGTAGTCAGCTCTTCCCACCACCAAATATAAATCTCTGTTGTTACATTTATAAAATACAGAACAGACTTGAGTGATCAATTTTCAGCTTTTATTGTGCAAACCTAATGTTGACCAGAAGTTATTTGACTATTCTTCTTGCACATGTTTGATCCTCTCGATTTCTGTCAGTGGCCAGTGTGGGGAGGCGCTAAGATATTGTGTCATGCTAAAGCAAAATATTGCATAATTTTTTATCACTACCACAGGAATATATATTTTCTTATATTCAACCCAGTTTTGTACCCATGTATGCTATGTATATCATGTTTGAGATAAATAGTAATTAATTAATAGTAATTAAAAATTTTAGGTATCATTTTATTTGGTTCAACATCGCTTGAAAATGTTTAATTGTAAGCCATTTTCAATTATTTTTGCTTCCAGTCCCCAATTTTGGCTTGTCATTCTCTTCATTCTTCTAACCCACATTTCCATACAGAAACCTTTGACTGAACCAAAGGGAATTGCATTAGACTATTTGTGGTCAAAGTGGATACTAATAGGTGTATGGTTAGTATGAAATGTTCAAATTGCTCCCATTTATCCCCCAAAAGTTGGGGATGAAAAGACCAAAAGAGGAAAAGTATGAATTACCTCTAGGGGAAGATGAACAGCATCAGAGTTACTCGGCAATAACTCTAAAAACAAAAATCAGCGTTTCTATCCTTGCAGTTTGATCATAAACCCCGTTTATAAATTCAAAGAAGAATGCCACTTTGTGCTGTACTTTGCCCTACAATCAAAGTGACTGGTGGTATTACGTCAAGCAGAAGGTAAGAGACAACGAGCTCACTAACTTTTTAGTTGGAGTTCAGTGTTTTGTTAGATTATGTCTTAACTAAGCAGTTTCTATAAAGAAAAATAAGATGACTTAATTGTCTCTTCTTTCTGGTTCAGCGAAGAGTCAGGCCCCAGATAACTAGTTTTACAAGAGTCAGAGTCAGTTCTTTCAGCTTGTGACAGTTTGGTGGTAAAACCCCGCTCTCAGGGAGCAGTAGAGAGTAAGACGTAATGCTGCTGAAGCCGGTGTAAAAACCTTCTCTTTAACTTGGAGACAAAGAAGATAGCACACTGTTAAAGATTGTCAGTTTAACAGAAAGGACAGAACGGTCTGCTCTGAGGTGTTGCGTATAAAGACAAAAGGCATAAATAAGAAACCAGTCATTGATGACCTGTGTTTGTGCATCCATTTGTTTTTCTGTTTCTTTTTTTTTTTTTTTTGTAAACAAAATCCACTTGAGAATGTTAGTTAACACTTAATTGTATGTTTGGCTTGGAGACTAGCATTAATCTTTTTCAAATTTAATGTTTAGTTTTACATTATCATCCCATCCCCAACTGTGTACTTTTTTTGTATTTTGGGCTGTTTTTACATTTCTGTAGTGGTTGCTTTGTTCCAATTCCCTCAGCCTCTGTAAGGCCACAAAAATGAAAACTGACCATTAAAATGTTCTTATTTGCATATATATATATATATTTATATAATCTCATTATGTGACAAATAAAAACTAAAGGTAAATAAACTTTACATTTTAATTTCCACTAAATGCCTAGAATACATGAATGGTAAATAAAACATTATAAAAACAGGCATAAATATAAGGCACTCTAGATGCAAAAATAAAAATAAACTATATATATATATCTGAATAAGTTGACGTCTTTGTACCTTGCCCTATTGTTTGGAGACTGAGTGTGATTGCCTCTAATTTCTGACTGACTAAGCTATTTGTTTAAAGCAAAGATGCACCAGCATCGCTTTGACTGCCACCTGTTTGTAGGGGGGGTGGAGAGCATAATGAAGCTGTGAGTTAATGACATCTCCACATATTAAAAGGGGAAAAAAAAAAAAAATCTAAATCTAAAACACGTTTATTGCACAAGAAAAGATGCACTGAATCAAAATAGAGTTTTGTTTTACTGATGTGCATTCCAGTGAAAAATCTCTATTTCCCCCATGGCACACAACTCCCCGCTTAAAAGCTTTCAAACACAATCCGTACTTTATATACTTTTAAACTATATACTTTATATATCTATACTTTGATATACATATTTCACATATTTGACAGTATATAGTTATATATTCATACCAAATTCATCATGTTTTCTCTTCTCATTGTAACATGGAAGAACTAAGATAATCGGTAGCAGCAACTTCATACTTTGCTCACCCCTGTTGATTCCACAAAGCCCTGGTTAAAGGGCATATATCATCACATTTTAGAGCCAGAAAACCTGAAAAGCTTCAAAGTATGAAACAAATCACAACTGCCTTTTCTTAAATAATTTAAAAATGCACTTGTCCGAAAGAAAAAGAGCCTTCTGAGTCACGCCCACTAAAACAGGAAGGCACTACCATATATGGATGATGACAGAGTGACTGTAACGGCACCTTCTGGAAATTTTTGAAGACAATGGATTGTTTTGTTGACACGAAAAGACCTTTTGACACAGAAATTTGTCAAATGCACGTTTGGCTGCTTATTACGGAAAGGATGAAGTGAGCACGTTTGCTTCAAAGATCTTCTATGCAAAAAATGTGGGAGGTAAATACACGCGAAAACAGTCTGTCGCAAATGCGTTTTGGCCCCGGCTTCAAGTGATGTCACTACCCAAATCTGAAAAATGAGAAAACGCACTTCATGGTACAGCTACAAAAAACAGGTCAACCAGGGAGTCAACAGCCAGACCATTTAGGCAACTGCAGCTATTGATTATGAGCTTCATCAGGTAAGGAAATTGCTTTTTTTTTTTTTTTTACACTGTGCTTAATTTCTTTCTTAATGTCTGAGCCAAATAAAGGAGTGTATGTGACTACAGCTGCTTTGGGAATACACATCAGGTTTTTCTCTGTCATCTACCACATCAAACGTCAGATGGACAAATGTCCTCAGAACAACATCTGAGGATCTTACTGTAGGAAAGTTATTTCATTTATCAAACAGACTAATATGGAGAATTGCTCTGTTAGCTCTATAAAATATACTGGTGGTCGTTGTTCAGCGAAAACGCGTTTTAATGTCTCACTTCACACCTGATTTTGGTGTTTGAGATGTGATGTCATCGCTGTTCGGCGACATTCAGCTGCGTTCTCAGCTGCATTGTGCTCTGTTCTTCTCTCGAACTTTATAACATATTTCTCACATGCTAATCAATGTTTCTGCATGAAGTTTCAACCCTGAAAACAACTGAAGAAGTTGTAGAAAATGATGATATATGCCCTTTAATCAAATGGAAGTAATCAGGTTATAATGTGAGTGATTGTAGACAGAAAACTTGACAAAAATATATGAACAATTCCTGACTAAAATTTCCCAAAAAAAAAAAAAAAACTTTTGAAGGAAGTTACATTACAGATGGTGTGAATTTTTGAAGTGTATGAAAATTAGCAAACGGATTCTCTGCGAAGACAGCACGTACATTAGAACAGTTCTACAGCTTTAAAAAATGTTTTAACGCCTTTTCTCTGTAAAAGAAAAGAAAAAGACATTTGAAAAAAAGCACATCAACTTTATAATAAAAAACTAAATCAATACTTTTGTATTTTAATTTTAACCTCTTCCCCAAATTGAAATGAATCAACATTGCGACCAGATAAAAGGGGTATTTATTTATTCATTATTAGTTTAAGTCTGTTCTGCTCCTGTGGACCAAGCATCGTCTTCTTGATGTGATGTGTGGACTTGATTGTGAAACAGATTTGATGTTTGTTCCTCTTTTTCTTTTTGTACAATGTGCATTGAGTTGCTTCCCCCTGTATTTCGGTGTGCTTCTCGTTGTCTCTCGTTATGGGTCATAATCACTGATGCATTTCTGACGACGTCATTATTGTTCATTAACTTTTTTTCTTGCGTTGGTTTCATTTAGTTTTATGAGCCCCAAAATGGATCCTTGAAGCAAAAAAGAAAAGGTAATTCCCTATGATGCTTCAATAGTCAGGATTCCCCCCCTCATGCTTGTCTTAAGCTGAGGTTCTTTTTATTTGGGCTTGTTGGGGAAATTACTTGGTCCTCCGGGAATCACCTTTTTCATTTTTTGACGAGTCATGTCGCACATCCAACACTTAAATGAATTGTTAGCAAGGAGTTAAGGAGTACTTTCTCAAGCAGGAATTTATGGCTCAGAAGAGAGGCTCGCTTGGATTTCTTTTTTCTCCCAAAGGGCCCTCCAGTTTTATCTTCCAATACCGGGCGTTTTACGTTGCATAGTGATCAAAGCTTCCCAAATACTCCAAGCCGGCTCTGTAGCAGAATTGGTATTGATCCTGGAGAGAAAGAGCACTTTAAATCAAAATCAAATCATTTTGCATCATTTATTTTACACATTGTGGTTAATATATCCAACTTAAAAAAAATACCTACATCTGGCCATTGTTTCTGAAATGATGCAATAAGACTGGAGCCGAGAGCGCACACAGCTACTGCAGACATATTCAACTACTAAATTAATCATACTCTTCAACAAAGGCTTGCTTAAGTTGATCTTTTTGGCTCAGGAGGATTCCTGAAATCTTCCTACACCGTTCAAACAACTGGATGAAATAATGTGCTAGAACCTGATTTGATGAGTCTCCCACGCTTTCAGAAAGGCCGTATCCTCCATGGCCATGCAAAGATATTCACACTAGTTGTATTTTCAGAGTATTAATAGTTTCAGTCTTTTATTTTAATCTACTTAGTTTTTTCAGCATTTTGTAAATAAATTTGAGGTAAAAAAAAAAAAAAAAAAGCACTTGTCAGATTAAAACAACACATTTTGACATACATTTGTATTCAGACTCCCTAATAAAGTAATCAGACATGAACGATGATAAAGCTGTGGGGAAAGTTAAAGCAGGGTTAGTTTGGAAAACAAAATCCCAATCTCTGAGCGTACCACAGAGAGCATCCTCTAAAAATGAAATATTGCTCACTCAGTCCTTCCTTCCTGAGTGAGCTTGAGTTATGCTGCAAGTTAAATTTCTCAGAACTTGCAGAAAATTAATTTTGTAGATATGGAAATCAGAGGAATCTGAAAGCAGCTGCAACTGTCATAAAAGACTGAGGAGGAAACTAAACACAATATTTTTGTTTGCAAGTGTTCGAAAAGTGTGTAGGATTTCCATTCCATTTCACAAATATGCACTACTCTTTGTTCTTCTATAACATAAGACCCAATAGAACACACTGAAGTTTGTTTTTACGCCGGCTCACCTCTGTCTGTACCATCGCTGGTCTTTGTGTCCGTAGCATTTTCACTGTCTGAAAGATGTCTACCACACCCTCGTATCTCATCCGTTCCAAGACGATGCTGAGGGTAATGAAAACTCCGGTTCTACCAACTCCAGCGCTGTGCGAATCAAACAAGAGAGAAGACGTTCATGTTGTGATTCAACATTTTAATGTTAACATGATGATTCAAAAAGGATGCCCAGTGTGTTTGGGAATGTTGCCTGACCACTTACCTACAGTGGACTGAGATGGGACCATCTTGGCCGAACTGCTCTTTTGTTTTATGTACTTGGCCGATGAAATCAATGAAACCCTCTCCTGATTTTGGCACTCCTTGTTCAGGCCAGTCAGTGAACTGAAACTGCCTTACTGTTCGTGACTGTCCATCCTGAAACATGGGGAAGAAAAGGTGAGACATATGGCAAGCCATGTTAGGCTGTAATGAAAACACACTCCCATCTGTAGTTGATATTTTTTTCTAGATTACAGCAATGTCATTCGCCCTAAAAATGCACACGTAATAGTCAGAAGGGAAATAAATACATGGTGATATAAATATCTTTCATGGTCTTTAGAACTGAAATTGCTGCCAAAGAAACCAATGTTTTCTGAAAATCCTGAACCCTGTAAAGTCTGATATAAAAAACAATTGTCAGAAAATTATAAGGTTTACATGTTAATTGTTTAAAAGTTGTTTTTACCGAAAAGGTTTTTTATACGTCACCTGGTTATTATATATACTGAAAATAGTTAATAGACATCAAAAAAAAAAAAAAAAAAAATAAAAAATCACTGAACAAGGCACTGGTTGTAAATTAATGCAGATTCTACATGGCAACAAACTGGTCAGAGTAATTGCTGATTGCATTATAAAAACTTGTGGATGTGATATGTTGTGAAGATGGACCATTTTTATGTTTGATATCTAAAATGAAACCAATGCTAAAAACTACAAAATGCCGATATGTGAATCATACAATCTGCTTAAGATATTCCTGAAATGTTCATTTTGATGGGAAGTATTTTAACCTTCTGTTTGTTTATGATAAATCTGGCCCATGTGGTGTCGAAGCGTTTGGGTTTCAGCTCCTAAATGTTAGTCCTGAAAATGTTCCGCAAAGGTGGCATCAAAGAAAGCCTTTCATTATTACACCCAAATGTATTTAATATACCCACTGAAGATGCTGATTGCTTTGATGTGCGGCTTTTGACAGGTTTTGGGGGAGAGTTTTAGTTTGAGGGTGTGCATTGCTTAAGTGATGTTCTACCCCCTTGATAAGGAAACCAATCCCATTGACGAGACAGTGTTACACGCTCCACAAAGGCGGGATGCTGCACCATTTATCTGTCTGAGCCTTTGATGGAATTAAAAACTGTGGCAGTTCACTGCTGCCGGCACCACTTGCATTTTAGCTTGTTTTTTTTTTTTTTTTCATTACACTCTGACAAGTGTCATGATTTGTGCAAATTTGGATTTACTTTTCTGTTGCACTTAAGGCCACAAGCTGGTGTAAACAAATATTTGAGAAAATGCCAACGTGTTGATGTAATGACTAATCCAAACAGATCTGGGTAATTAAAATCAGTCCTCAACCTTGTTTTTCCAAACCTTCTCTACAGCTAATTAAAAATCAGGAAACTGTATTATTTGATACTTTGATAATTATTTGTGTGGGCTTTCCTGTGTTAAGACATTTGCTGCACCAGAGGCCCAAATTAAAGAGCAGCGCGACTAAAACGGTATAATCTTCCAGCTGACCTCTAGGCGATCCAGTCATCCTGTGGAGTCAAAGACGGGTTACAACCCAGACTTGGATTAGTTTTAATCCTCAACGTTTAGTTTACAAGCAATCTCTGCTTACCCTGGCATCAGTCACTTTGAACTCTCTCAGGATATACTGGGGCATGTTATACTCGGCCATGGGGTCCACCACAAAGTACTGGTATCTGGCTGACCTCTCTGCTGGCCAGTACTGGTGACATTTTTCCTGGAAAAACAGACCACAGTGATTCACAACATTCCTCTTCACAGGAGGTTTATGGAATATTTTATGCATTGTGTTGTATATTTTTTTCTATAAGGCTGTCAGAACAAAGGCTTTGGAGTGAGGTATCAATTACCCTGCCCATTTCTCTGAGCTTGGTCAGCATGACTACAATGGTGGAGTTGTGCTCCCAGAGCATTCTCCAGAAATCTTCTGTGGTCTCTGCCAACGGTCCCTGTGTTGCAATGTAAGCTTTCTGTTGCCTGGAGGAAACAATCAGATGCAACCATGTAACATAACTTGGAAAAAAAATCTCAGTTTTAATTGAATTATTGTACCTTGAATCTTACCTGTACCCATCAATGAAGCTTGCATTGATGTAGTCCGAGCCCTCCACTCCTCGGATGGGCTGAAGACACACTCGTGTGGACTCGTATGGCATTATGTTGACAAGGCGGTTCTTAAACTTGTTGCAGGGGAGATTGGCACTGATGAATCGTGACGTGTGAGCTTTAGTGTTGGCTAAGCGCTGCAAGGGCAAGGAGAGACGGAGAACTTAATGAGCGTCAAAATGATAGGTACATGCAATGACAGATGCTTCTCTGGAGACGGGCTGAGAGAAATATCTAAATACTGTTCATATTTTTGTGCGTTCTCTCTTTTTCCTTTACTATAAAGTACTCCTAATTCAATGCTTCATTGCTGTGCAGAGTCATTAATGGAGTTACTGCTGCCATTACTTTTGTTTACAATCTTTTCAAGTCAATGGTTTTATGTTGAACTCCCTCTTCCGTTGACTTGCTCAGTGGTGTTTAGCAGTCTGTCTATCCTGGATGAAGCCCCTGACGGACCGATTGCTGACATAAGATCTGTGTTTTGCTTCTGTTTCCCATAGAAAGTGCTTCTACACTGGTCCTTTCTATGTTTTCTTCCTGGTTTCTCAATGGTTGCTCATTAAGAACCTGGTTCTGATGGAGCGTATCTCCGTATTCAAAAGGAAGTGACTCCTCTTCGCGGTTACCACATACTTGCCCAGGATGAAGAATTTTTTTAAAGTCAGACTTGACACCATCAGCTGAGCTTTCTTGACTTCAATGACCATTAAACGATCAGCTGAATTTTTCTGAAATGGACTGGGTGCACTATATGCCTAGATTGTATAGAAATGAAAATGACTGATGTGTGCTTTAACATATTTTTGTGAATTTGCCCTTTATAAATAAACCAAACTTAACTGCAATGGGAAGTCAAAGAAATTAACACATAATAGTGGCTTAATCTTAATGTATTGTTGTTAAATAACTTGGTAATCTGCTAACAGAGATGCTCACTGTCATTAAGTGAGAAACTCACTCAGCTTTATCACAGATTGAAAACTACTACATGAATCTGGATAATGTTTTTATTGTCGTGTTTACTGTTTATGTTCTCTGGCAAAAAAAAAGAAAAAAAACACTGGAGAGATTTTTATGTAAACCAAAACCATGGTTTCTAACAAAGAGGACCCGAAAGGTGAAGATTTATTATATGTTGCATAATAAGTAGATTAAATCAAAGGGGAAACCAGAAGCCCCACTTTTCAGAGGCAAACAGAAACGTATGATATCTAGAGATAAATACAGAACAGAACTGGTATGACATGTTTTCTGTGTTTTCTGATTTGTACCTTGAACTCCAGTTCCATGCCAGTGACATTCTCTCCACCCTCTATCTGGGTCAGTTTCTGGATGTAGGCGTACAGGTTTCTGGCGGGCACTTCGGTTGTGCCGCAGTTGACGGCCTCCTGGAGCGCGTCGTGTATGAAGACGTACTGGTCTTCTGTTTGCACCATGTAGTTGCGCTGGGCGCGCATCAGCGTTACATGTCCGTAGATGTCCACGGTCTTCTCGTGCTTGATACGTTCCAGCATGGCATCAATCACAATGAAGCAGCCGGTGCGGCCCACCCCAGCACTGTGATCACAACAATCAGAGGTATGTGGTCAAATACTTTTATGGAAGGTGTACAGTACTGTATTTTGTTTCCTGGGAGATTCAAGTTCATGTAACTTTTTTCTAAGGGGATTTCTTTGGCTGTTGTCTCAGGTTTCCAGCTGCAAAATATACTACAAAATACAATCAACTTTGCAGTTTCAGTGTGCAAAAAATAATTAAAAAGAATAATTAAAAAGAAATTCAATTCTTTACTATTTCATTTGCCATGCATTCATATTCTACATGTCTACATTTTCAAGATTTTGCCAGTTGAATGGTCATTCTTTGTTTTTATGCCCACAGCTAAAATAGATCATAGGCTAAACATTTTTAGTAAGCAAACATTTTCAGCTGCGTCCTATGACAACTGATGTTCCTCTTTTTGGGAACATAATGCAAAATTAAAAACTCTTCTTGTATGAGGTGATTGTAAACATTTGTATTTCCTGTTAAAAGTTTTAAAAAATGCTAATTTAAATTGAAAGAAACTCCATACATGATTGAATGCAAATAAAAAGAAACTGGATTTGGTTTGACATGGAGAGTGGACTGAATTGGCAGTTTTGTAAGAACACAATGCATGTGATCTCCAGTAGCAGAGGAAGAGGCATCTTTTATTTCTCCGGCTAAAGGCCAAAAGTTACTCTCCACCAAGTTTTCTCCTGTACAATGAGCCATTAAACTTGTACCATAATTGAATCTGAAGTGGCGCTGTGCTGGCACTCAGCCTGTAGCAGGCTCCAAACTGTTTCGCCTCTAGACCCCACCTGTGCTCTCCACCTGATCAGAACTTAATGCACTTATGCGACAGAAATATTCCACCTTTATCTCTTGGTTCAGAAAAGTGCCACTACAGTAAATGTGATCCACTGCAGCAAACATGAGAGGAACGTTCATTTTCCAGGCTTTGTTATTGGTGACGGACAACTTTGGAGAAGTGCAGCTGACTACAATTAGGGTTATTAGATTAGTAGCACCTGAACAGCAGAAGGGCTTATTAGGAGGCACTGAAATGCAGGTCTCTTCATTAAGATTCATACTGCTGCATTTTTACATTAATGTGCAAAATGCACAAGTGGAAACAAAGTTGTTTTACTGTTTCTTTTTGACCTGCCCTTGCAGCCAGATTCAGAATCACTGGATGAATGCAGCCTCCTCAACATACCAATATTTGAAGGTATGACTTATTTTATCTTCAGCAAAGTTTACTTTTTATGCACACAAAAAAACAGTTATCTGTGACTGCTTTTAGGCTCTGCCCCCTCTCCAAAATTACATCTATACTGAAACACTGTTAATGATAGTGACGTCTATAACAGGAAGAAGGGCGGCCAACCAAAATCTGCTTAAGGCCCCACACAACCTTGGGCTTGGTCAGAACCTTAATAAAATCCAGTGCAACCAACTGCTTTCAAAAGCAGCTGAGTAGTGAGTAGAGCCCACAGAGGTTTGTTAGAGGACATTAGTGAATCATGAAGAACAAGCAGCACCTCAGGCAGAACAGGGCCGAGACTGAAGAGCAGCTTTTTTTAAAAAAGGTTTTTGTGGCTGAAGTGGTCTGTTTCGGCAAGAAGAAGAGCAGAGGAAGAGGAAAACACATGTAGTAAATGACCCCTACTTCCTCCTTTTACAACCTACTTCCCAGGTTCAAAAAGGAAAGTAAAAGCCATCATTTAAATGTAAACGAAGCTGCCAAAATATGGCGGCCTACCTAAATTTACAGGCTGAGCAGGGAAAACATTCATCAAGTACTTATACTCAACAAATCTGTTCTTTTAAGGATGAGTGGCAAGAAAAAAGCTGACGTAAGAAAACCATATAAAGACTGCCACCAGCCATGTAGGGGAGATAATAAAAAGTTGGTGCTCTGGTCTGATTAGACTGAAATGAAACATTTTGGTCTATAAAATGCTCAGTATGGTGGAGATCTGACATCAGCCTGATGAAGCCACTAGAAAAAAGTATAGGTAGGAATTACAATGGCCCACAAACTACAACAAATTCAGTCTCCATTTATTTGTTTGTAAAAACTATCATCAGCTATGTAATATTTTACATGCCTGTCACAGTTACGCCTTATGTTATGTTGGACTAGCACACAAACCGTGTTAAATAAAGTTGAACACCTTAGCAAGGGAAATGCATTATGTTGTACATTTCATTTGTTTTTCTTCTACCTCACTCGGAGCTTGGCCTTGACAAGTCAAGTCCTTGCACTTGGCACACAAAAGCAAATAGGTTATTCAATTCATTTGGTGTACGTGTCTATGAGGTGTGAGGCAGCCCCGTGTGCCCTCGTCTTCCTCCTCCTCCTCCTCTTGAAGAGGCATTTGTTTTTCATTTGCTGTGAGAAACAGAATAGGTTGAGTAGGGGAGCTCAAGAGGCAGCAGAGCTGGTCCCCCGGGGCCGAGTGTAGTTAATGTGCCTTGCAGCAGAGAAACCGTGCTGCTGCAAACAGCATAAAGACACACATGGGAGTCACTGGCTACAGCAAATGATCTGATGATCACTTTCAAAATGGATGAATGCGAATAATTTCTTTGCCTTTTTTGACACAACCCCTCACTGCTCCAGGGTGAAATTAAAAAGTGCACTTAAATGAAAGGGGAAGTTTTTTTGGGGGGGCCCTAAAGAAATGTAAATGTATCCCAGGGGAGCAATCTGAGGAATGAGTCACTTCCAGGTCTGAAAACACCTAAAACCCCTTGGGTGTAAGGATAGAAAAAAAACCTATAGATTTCTTCCTTTGCTGCAGCAGAAAACATTTTTCAGAGCAGCCCTGAATGTGGGAGAGTGATGACCTGCTGGAGAGTAAATGACAGAGTGACAGCGCAGAAATAGACGGACGGAGACGGAGGAAGATGAGGAATGGGAAAGGAAGGTGAGGAGAAGACACTCATCTTGAACTCGTGTCGCCCTCAAGTTAGTTTTTCTAAAGACTGAGCTGCAGTAATACACATCGGCTACACTTTTTTTTCCCTCTAAGTGTAAGACCACAAAAGGCGAGTGTAATTTTCCTTTCTTTTTTGGAGAAGTGATGGGGTGTTGGGGTGAGCTGGTGCAGAAAGCTGTCAGTACGCTTGGCAGTTAAAGGGGAGCAGGCGCACTGACCACGCTAATGACCTGACACTGCCTTTTCAGCTATTCAAAAGCGGCCGCCTCGGACGTTGACACACACACACACGAAAGTGTCAGGCTAATATGCTTTCCAGGAGTTTAGGGAATACGGGGGTGGGAAGGGGAGGAAAAAGCAGCGCATAGCACAGCTGCAACGGGTCCTGTGAAGATAAAGCATTAGCAGCAGTAAAAGCAATTACATATGTATTGTTGGCAAATCTCTGGCTGTCAGCTGGCCTGTCACTGTTTTTTTTGCTGATCTGTCTATAAAAACATCCACACATATAATAAATTAACCTCATTGGGGAATCTGGGTTGCAAATTGAGAGTTAGCTTGTACTCAAGTGTATGTGAACAAAATTTGGACATTAAATGATTTACCTAAACTAAGGTGTGTTTTTTTTTTTTAGTGTACTTAATTGTGAGCAAAACAGCAATATGCCTGGTATCTTTTATGCAACGGTGATTTTAAAACCATACGATTTGTTTTTGATTATCCAGCTGAATGATTCAGATTAAACAAATTATAATACCGAACAAAGATAACTAAATGCAAACAGCAGTTTTCAAATTATCTCATTTAATGGAAGAAGGAACAGCTAAAATCTGTGACTATTTAAGATATCCTCTAACAAGCTGTGACCTGACCTTTAAACCTTTCATTTAAGTTGGAATATCTTACTGTGAGGGGGAAACAAAACAGTTCTACAAAGACTGGGCTAAAATTCCTTCAAAGTCATGTAGATTGCCAGTGATTGTCAGTCTTCACTACTACTTTTTGGGGGGCCCTAAAGAAATGTAAATGTCCTTCCTGTTCTGGTTTAGTGTGGCGTCGCTCATCACCCTCTTCCACCTCTTCCTGTTTAAACTCAGGAAGAGGTGGCATGGTTATTTGACTCTCTAAAACATTTAACTGTGGTAGAAAAACAAAGTAAAAACAGAACTCTTCGAGGATGCTCATTTTTCTTAGTTCTTTTCCACATTTGCACAAAACATGCTTTTCTTTTCCTTTTTCCTGATGAGCATTTTGGGAACAACAGTGGATTTTGGTCTGTTGCCTGAGGAGATTTTGACTCTGAGATTGTGTCAACTCTTTTGGCTTTAGCGGAAGTAAAAGGGGCTATGTTTAATTTTCTCCTCAGGGAATGTTTACCCCATGTTGCTTAACCTGTCAGTGAAGCTGGAATTTCACGGAGTATTACGTCTTTGATTGTAGGGAAGCCGGCTCTGATGATCGTCTGTTATACCTGGGAATGTGCAAAAGTGCAGATCGATTCAGTCCAACGGCGTGTTGCGCAACACATTTTTATAGCAAAACTACAAGCATAACAGCATTCCTCGTTTATTTTGTCATCATCTACAGGCTGTTCACGAGGAGATAGTATGCTCCATTTCATCACTAACTTTTTGTTCCATTATATAAAAATTGTTAATAGAAATTTATGAAATCAAAACAGCATCCATGTCTATCTAGGAAAGTAGTGCTATTCTTTCAAAGGATCAGGACATGAAACAAAACAGATGTATATCTAGACAGCAAGAACCTGACTGAGGCTACATTCATAGTAACATCACTTTGAGAAAATAATATATTTTAAAAATCACAGTTCAGTCTTAAGTGTCCAAAAAAATAGAAAAAGTTTTATTAACGAATATTTGCTTGCATTTGTCTACTCTAGTACTTTCCAGACTAGGAAAAAAAAAAAAAAACACACACACACAATATCTCTTATTCAGTTTTTCATCTACCAACTGGGAGCTGACTTAGAGCGTATATATATATATATATA
>CAEGAE010058144.1:0-16649 GCA_903067095.1 Girardinus metallicus
TATATATATATGCTGCAGATGACAAACATACTGAAAGTCATACTTCATTTTCAGTCCACTTCATAATTATCTTGTGTTGGTCTGTCACATATCCCAATAAAATACACCACAGCTTGTGCTCATAAGATGAGCACAAGCTGTCTCAAAAATGAGGAACAATTAAAGGACATGGGATACTATTGCACAATACTCCTGAACTCCATGTGATCCTGGGCCAATTGAGCTCTTGTCTCAATACAAGCTTTTGTTGTTCTTTGTCTATAATCACAGTGCCATCTGTAGAAAAGAAAATCTTCATGCCTGGACCAAACAAGGGAGCTGATTTGTTTTTGTGATTACAGATGGCTTTTCTACTGCCATAATCATAAAAAGCCTAGAAAATTACTACTCCGTTTTATACAAGTGACTTCTCACTAAATCTCTACGAACAATAGCCAACTGCCTACTGATGATAACACTTTTTTTAAGCCACAATTGTGAGAAACCCTCTTTTAAATCCATGCTTCAGAAGATTACAAGCTTTTAACAATCCCCTTAAAACATCCTGTTTTAAGGGGATGTGAAATTTTGCTGAAACCAAGTCAGTGAAAGGTGTTTTGCCACACCAAAACAGACACAAATACGCTGCATTTAATTTAATCCTTGCACTAAATTTAAGACTAAGTTTGCATATCTTAAAGAACCATCCTTTCTTGGACAATAAATCAAGCTGCCTCATTTTCGACATAAAAAAAATAAAAAATCCTCAGATATTCCTCTCTCCTCACCAAATACTACCCTTGATTTATATAGGATCATTACCACTGTAAAGTGTTCTGTCTTTTCAAGGATGCCATGATGAATGGAAGGCACTGATTCTAGAGCCCAATTTCAGAGAAACCTATTTGCGCAGCAGCTGGCATTTAGCTCTGCTATTTGCATGCATGTGGGTCTACAAATTCAGCATTTAATCTCGTTGCATCAGAGTAAAGAGAAACAAATAAATTGAACAGATAACACTGAGCCCCTGGGGTAATGTGACGGCCAACTCAATATAGTCAGTTGTCAAGCTGCTCTACTTATACTGTATATGTAAATGAGTTGCAGTGTGGATCAGAATACAAAAATACTCTGCTGTTTTTGGAGGATCTATTATTCTGTCAGTGTTGAGCTTTTATCTGTACTGTTATATCGTACAATAAGTACTAAATTTGACTAAACCCATAGTGTTCCATCCATCCCATCCCATCCATTATTGTTTCACATTGTATATAATATCAAATACATTACCCTCTCCAAATCATAATTAGTGGCACTGGCACCCCTAACATTCAGTCTTCATGGACACTCTCACTTCAGTCTGGCTAAGCTTGAGCTGTTTAGTGAAGAAAAAATGGGTCAAGATTTCAGTTTCTATGTGCCAAATTGGCAGTTGCATACCCGAACGACTTGCAGCTCTACGGGCAGGGAAGCGGTTCTTCCGTAAAGTACCGACTCATCGAAGGCAAGTGACCAGCCTCATTTTATAACATTTATTCCTAAAGGAAATTTCCTTTTACTTCTATTACAGAGTTGCAAACAGCATTTTTTGTTGAATTATTACATACAATCCAAATGACGTGCATTTAAAATTGTGGATTTAATGAGAAAAATAGCTGAAGGGATACAAAAATTGTTCAAAGGCACTGCATGCTATTATAAAAGAATAGAAGTTATTTTAATACTTTTAATACCAGTTGTGCAATTCAATAGAGAAGGTGATATACTAGCAGAATAAATTGTAATTCTGCAGCTTTTGTGGTGTGTAATAATCCACTATTAAACTGAGCTGTGAGTTTTGTAAGAACAAATCACGGCTGAATAAAGCAGATTAACAATGCTGTATGCTGCTGCTGTATGGGATTATACTTTAATAATTATTGAATTGTGACTGTGTACAAAGAAAGAAGTTTTGTTTCCATGTAAATGACTGTATACTTTATATATTATATTTAGTTCTGATAAAAAAATACAGAGCTGTGAAAATGTATTTCTCCCCTTAAAGATGCCCTATTTTTTCTGTGTTTTCACACCTAAATGTTTCAGATACTAAAACAAATTTTAATATCAAGCAAAAATATCCGGAGTAAATTTAAAATTATGATTTCTGTCATGATTTGTGGGGAAAAAACTACCTAAAGTTATAAAGTATGCAATGCCTTCCAAACTTGGGCCTGTTTGCATTGTTTCACAGTGGAGAAATTTCAGACCATTATTCTTTGCTTAACTGTCTTAACCACCACATTTGAGGGTTTTTGAGCATTGGAGGTCATGTCATCCTTATTTGGTTTGTGTCGGGACTTTGATTAGGCCACTCCAAAAGTTTAAATTTCCATCTCCGACCAATTCAAAGTGTGACTTATTAATGTGACTCTGATCACTGTAAATTCAATACAATACAATTCAATTCACTTTAACTGTACTTGATGGGAATTAAATGTTGTAACTTATGCAATTTTCTCCAAAGAGTTGTTATACAACCGATATTACTTTTTAAGAAGCTGTCATGTAATTTTTTCTTCATCTGTTAACTTTTTTATTTTAGATCAGGACATGATATGCTTAGTTTTTTAGATCTTTTAGCTTATGTTATGTCATTAAGTATCTGTTTAAATGACTTCTTGATTCTATAAGTCCTTAAGACGTGCATTAATCTGGAACAACAAAATAAGGTCATTACTTTTTCACATAGACAGAATTAGGTTTGGAAAGCCTTGAGAAATTAAATACTCACTTGAAAAATCTTTATCTGTTTTGTATATCTGTTTATGGAACGTGACATTGTTTGATTGTCAAAAACATTAAGTATGCCTGAAAGAAAACAAAAAAATAAAATAAAAAAGAAATCTATAAATGCTAAGAAACACCAGATCTGAAACGTTGTGACAACATTAAATGCATCCGGTTTGGGGAAAAATACAAACGGAAATCTTTTACTCACAAAAGTGTACCCACGATCAAGGCTCAAAGGTACAGAAAAAATTAAAGAGTAAAACTGTAATCTTGTCTGAGCTTGTTTGAGCAGCTGGCTTGTGTTAATACTAGCTGGATTTCTGGTAAATACTTCCGCGTGAAAACTCACTCCTGTGAGTCTGGTGGTCCGTAGACAGACACAGGGGTGCAGCTCTATACTTTCCGAGGTGCATGTGGACACATTAAATACAGCACACAGAGACCTGTCATTTTACTAGTAACTTAAACCAACCTACAAACTTACAAGCCTCCTCTTGATAAGCTGACATAACTTAACTACTGTCCATCAATCCCTTTAAAAAGCGTTTTTCATCCGTACACATCTTTATCCTTGTCCCTCTCTGTTTTCTGTCCCAGAGAGCGTTCTTTTCTGCTACTCCAGCTTTAGTTTCCTGTGATAACACAACTCATTTAAAAAAAAAAAAAAAAAAAAAAAAAGCACCCCAGCGTGTACTTAGCTAGGATTCATTCCTCCACCATTGTTTTGGTGACCCTTCTATTGCAGCGCCCCTAAGCTTCGCATATAGTTCATACCCACTTTTTTCGCCACTGGACAGACCGTTGAGTTGGAATCGTACGTCACGTAAAAATTGGATCAGAGTGTGAAGAGTCCGATGCAAGTGCTGTGGGTTGGCCTTAGCGCAGCAAATATTTTTCACAATATTTTTCACAAATATTTTGTTTATTCCTGCAAACAGAAATAAACATATTGCAATATTCATCATACATTGACTGTTTAACACATGCATCTGCTGGAAAATAAACCATTGTGTCCATGACTTCATTGATGCTTCCATGCAATGTGACTTGTTTTTCACAGTGTTTATGAAGCATCAGCTGGAAATGCACAAGACAATTTAGCCTGAGCTGCTCCGATGTGTCCCACAGAGCCATCTAACAAACCTAATTAAAAGAGCAGCACAAGTTGGCTGGTAAAATCTATCCCCATAAAATTGTTAATGCCACCCGTCTCATCAAACGTGGAGACATGTATCTAATCTCACTGGCAAAGGGCAGACCTTCAGGCCAGACTGCCACACCTTCCTCCCCTCAGGCCAGTCTACAGCAATTACTACTACTACTTCACACACAGACCTGTGTCACCGACGCAATTAACAAGCTCTGGAGAAGCCTGGGCAACCAGCAAGGGGCAGGCTGTGTACACAGCATGAATAATGAGAGGAATGACGAAGGATCGAAGGGGGGAAAGGAAAACATCACACCAGGTTGCCAGGCTTTGGTGCACTAAATGCTCTCAGGTCTTTAAGATTTAAAATTTCCGAGCCCATATACCACTTTCACACTACAATTTAAACATAATGCATTTCAGTTTTAAAAATCCTTTGTGTGTTGACATTTTGTAAAGTGAGCCTGCAAATGCGATCATTTTCCTCCCACTCTACATTCTGCATTCATCTTTGTTGCTAGGATTATTCATCACAGCTGTGACACAGGGAGCGTAATGTGTTACAGCTCTCACAGGGAAAACACGAACTGTTATCTGTGTGGAATGTTCATTTTATTCAGAGGCGCGTTTGATTATCAGACGAAGAAAACATAGCACCCAGGTTTCTCTTCAAAACTGCAGCCAGGGCATCTGGATCAACATCTCTTATTGCCTTGGAATGGCCAGTTTTATTTCTTCACTAGCATTATTTCCAAAGCAGGATGCTAAAAGCCTCTTGAAGTACAGCTAAAGGTTGAACTGCTATGGTAAACGACTGGGAAAAAAATATATAGCTGATCAGATATTAGATTTTCCATCCTCTATAACTGTGTAAACCCATGTTATCCTAAATGATTTAAATTGAACTCATCAGTCCTGTGAGTTATTTGGCTATTTCTTAGAAATGTGACCATATTCACGTTTCCCATTTTAAACGATGCTGGAAACTGACTCATCTATTGGTCTTTTGATCTCTGTATCCTTTTAGTCTCACCACCTCATTTCATCCTCTATAATTCTCGCTACTCACTTAAGTGGGATGCCGAAAAAGACCGCATCGGGATGGAGAGAGGAGCCTTAAGGTACCTCTGCTGAATTGAGTATCAAAGAGCGATGGGGGCTGTCTAAAGCAGAGATGGATTCCATGGCCTGTCTCGTCTCCACCCAGTCATTGTTCATGAGGCCAAGTTGCCAGAGAGCTGTCTGTACCTGCCACTTTTGACAGATACCTACTGTCAGTCAGTCTGGGATGGTCTACAATCTCCATCCTCTCCATTCTGCTATAGCAGGAACTCATATGAGTCACAAATTCAACGACCGTGAAAAAAAAAAAATCCATCTCACAGATGTGCCGCGTATGGCTAAAATTGAAAAGAGAGAAGAAAAAACAGTAGCACACAGTGAGACCATCACTCAGTTCAAACAGGTTTTATCGATAAGGCCATAAAAAAATAAGCTTCATAAGATAATTTTAGACCTTTTTACTTACCCTAAACTACTCTATAATGATGGAAGGGAAGCTCAAACACTTCAAATGTGCAACTTCTTTTTTTTTTAAACACCCTTTGTGTTAGTTGTGTTTCATTACTTAATTTAAGTTTGCAGATACAAACGCAGATGAAGTTTTTGTCAGTTTATTCATCTAAATAAACTGAAGTGATTTAAATTTAGATTTTGACAGAAAACAAAGAACTGCATAAGAGAGTAGACAGGGAGACACGCTTAATACAAATCTGAGACGTGTGGCGAGTATCGGTTTTCACAGAGGGTTATGCGTCCTATTTTTAACACCCAAATGTTCATTACATTCCAAAGACTAAAATCATAAAACTGAAACAAGGAATATATACTAATTACAACTGTAGAAGTGAATGATTGTAGATTTGTTGGTGAACTCCCCCAGGAAGTATGCTGATATCTAGATTTTTTTATTTTAGCTTTTTATTTCTGAATAGTGCAAGCCTTTCTGTGGCCACATTTCCATTTTTATGGAGCTAAAATGCAGAGTACAGATTTAAACCCCTACACTTTAAAACAGGGGGAGAAAAACTTACACTTAAAAACAACTTTTCATTGGTCACAATAAATGAAGTCAGGTATGTCAGCGTGACTGTCAGCAGTTGCTTTTTCTACAGCTCTACAATGAATGACTTCAAAATCTAAGCTTAAATTCCAACAATAATGATTATTTTGTTGATTTTGTGCATGTTTGTGTGAATGTGAAGAGAGGAAAGGGAAAAATAAAATAAGAAAGCACATTAACTATGAGCCAATCAATACATTTTCTTGAGTGATACAAGAACGTGGAGAAAACAGATAGTGTAGGCGTGGCTCACTGCATAATAGCTGTTTTTCTTTTATTTATTTTTTACACATGAATACATATTTTTAAGCACATGCAGAACATCCACCTGAAACTGTTTCTTTGGGGTACAGAAATCAGAATTTTCACCATCTCTTCCATTCTAATAAACAGAATCATTAAGGTGTCATAACAGGTTTTTTGTTAATCTGCTTCATTACCTTGAAGCCGCAGACTCCGACTGGCTTCTTAAAAGGATGCCAGAGAAACAGGCTCCATTAGAGGCAGCAATCAAGCTGCATCACCACTAGCACGCATGTCACGTAGCTAATTCAATCTCACAAGCCATGAAGCAATTAATTTATGTCAATACAAATACACAAATAGTCCTTTTTGGCCCCATCAGGACAGCGGAGGGTCTTAAGGCGGTGCTTCTGTTTATTTGCACATCCTTGTGCCTCTGTGTGAACATGCTCGGTGATGTGGACCTGGAAGAGCAGGTGTAATTGGGTGTGGAGTGGGGGGGCGGAGGGGGAGCAGCAAGCCTGTGGTATCGCTGCCTAAATGAGATCAGACAATCTTCTTCTCTCCATTTCCTCCACTGACAAGATGCACATTGTCCCCCTTTCAGGTTTCTTATTATTGCATTGATCATAAGAAATGAATATAAAGAGTGGATTATTATTCTCTTTTTGAAGGCACCTGTGCTCGGAGCATTCTGCATCTCCCCTTACAGATGTTGCTTTTTTGAAACATTCCAAGAATTCATATTGTCCAATAAATTTTATTATTAGAAAACCATAAAGCTGGTAAATACTAAATATGTGTTTTTTTTTCGTATTCATTCAGTGAAATAAACCCACCAGGACTAATGAGAAAATTGCCTTCTAAATCTAATAATAGGGTATGCCACTTTTAGGAGCAACAACTGCCATTAAGCCCCAGTGACAGGACTGCAAAATGAATAGTGGGAAAATAAATAATCATTTAAAATCTGTGTTTTTGTATTTATTCAGGTTAACTTTATCTGATATGAAAGATATTTGAAGATCTGAAACATTAAAGCGTGACAAGAAGAAATCTTTAGAGGAGGGGAGTACTCTTGCACACTGCTGTATCTGGCTATGGCCACAGACAGCTGCAACAGAAATTCTAACAAGGTGAATATAAATGCACCAGGGGACAGTCATCCGTGTGCTAGCCCATGAGCACCTAAGGTCAAGAGTTAAGCTCATAAGAAAATGTCAAATTGTCCATTTCCAACAGGGTAGCAAGCAGTGGTGGCTAAACAAGTATCTGTGAATCAATGTATTAGGGCCGGTTTCTCTATTATAGGCAGAGAGGATGAAATAGGCTCAGGTAGAGAACAGGTGTGGCATTAATGCGTACCAGATGGTGCGTCTGTCAAGAGATGAGATGAAGAAAATAAACAGCAAAGACACAAATGGTTTCAGATTGAGTTCAGGAGTTGATCAGCATTTTTTTTGGCTTGTTTGGAGGTAAGGATTTGGTTAAATACATCAGTCTCTCTGGGCAGAGAGAGGAGGAGAAAGCCCAAAGATCGCTCAGGCTCTGCCTTCCCCTGCTCCTAAACCTCCTATTCCCAGTCCTATCTGAATGGGCTGCTGCTTTGAATTTTAATGAAGAAAGAACTTGAAATTCTCCCCATCCTGAATTCTTCTTTAAGCCACTTCATCACTCTTCCTGTCTCCATCAATCATAGAAAAACCTTACACGGCTGTAAGGGTTTTTTCGCTGATACCACCAACTCGGTTGACTGGTTGACAGATGCTTTTCAGCTGTTTCCCCGAGTTTTGCATGAGTCAAATAAAATACAATAAAATTTCTTAAAATGGAAACATAGATGTCATCTACCTCCAGTCTTAAGAAGCAGACTGTTTATTCATGGATTTAAAACCAAAACAGACAAATTACAACAGAAGTAAACAGTCAGACTCCAGCCTGCTGTCACAATAAGAATACAGAATAAGATCTTGGTGTTTTTTTTTTCTTTTTTCAATCATCTGTTGACACATTAACAATTCCCTCGAGAAGGTATACAGCCTCAGTACATTTCTGAGCAGCACTACTGTAGTGAAAAAAAGATTTTGAAACCCATCCCAAATATCATTAATGACAGCATTTCAGTTCGGATTTTAAGGCAACAGAATAAATCTCAATAAAAAAAAAATAAACAGAAAAAACAAATTGCTGATATGAACACAAAACTGGCAAAGCGTCATGAGTGACAGCTGCGACTCAGCAGGTCAAGGTAGAAAGTGCATTCGCATCTTTGGACTGCAATCCGTCATACGCTGCTGACGGGTCGAGAGTAATGAGCCTTTACATTACAGTACACATGGAGCTGGTAAATGCAGAAAGGCTGTTTTTGAACAGCTAAATAGAGGCTTCTTTTAAAGATTCAGCAACCTTTACCAATCAAGAGGTGTCAGAATACACCTGATCTTGAAAAATCATACAAGAAACACAAGAGGAAGTATGAACAAATCTAAAAACTTCTTTAAACAGCAAATGCAGAAGCGAAGGCCACAGTGTGGCACAGAACAAAACACCATTTTTTTTTTTATTTTTTTGCTTTGTTTTCCGCTTTTTCAATCAAAATACCACCTTTGTGCACAGATAAACATAAAACTGGCCAGAGATCAAAACTGGACACATTTTTCCTTTGTGCCAGTTAATTAAATGAATAACAACTAAGAACTTTCTCCATTGTGAACTACAGATGCATCAACAAACAGTATGAACATGGATTACTTTTGTGTTTCAGTTAAAAATCAGATGAAATATAGGAGTTGGACATGGGCTGGACTAAAATCCTCAAGTTATGATAAACTTGAACACATCATGGCTTTATTGTATTCACAAAATAATTTTTAACAAAACATCTTTTTATCGCCTAAATTCTCACAGAATAATTTTGTTCATTAACTATAAGTCAGTGAAAATTATTCCAACTCTAGACTGCGCTTAGCTTAATAACAGGGGTTGTTGGTGCTCATTTAGCTTCCCAGAGTTTGATTGGAAATGTTTCCAAACTACCAAATTCATCCGTTTTTGTAAGAAAGAAAACAGAGACAGAGCCTCTTTTCAGCCAGCTGAACAGCAGCAGGTAGGGGCAGTGCTACAGTTCCTGTCACACTTTGTCTTGCATCTAAAGAAAAAGATTTGAAACAGTTTGAATGGAGTGATGGAACCTTAGTTTAATTTGATAATGGAAACCAGCCCATGCCTGTAAGAGACACATCCTTTGATGGTTACAGCTGAAGAAAAAATATTTACATACACTGTATAAAACATAAATTTTTTTAAATCCCAGAATATCTAGAGACTCACCCTTTTTTTTTTGTTTTGTTAATCTCTTCAAGTTCTGTAGTTTACATACACAAAAGTATAAAGGCCTTTCAAGCACTTAGGAAACCCCAGATGATGATATAAAAGCTTTGTAAGCTTCTGGATAATTCACAACATTTGAATTACACAGAGGCAAACATGAGGATGTATTTTAAGGCAACATCTCAAATGTGCTGCTTCGTTGTATGATATTATGCACAGAGAAATGTATCTTCTAGTTGCTGTTTAGTGAGTACTGCACAGGGGAGTGGAACATTTCACAACATAAGAGGGAAGAAAGACCATGAGATGTAAATACTAAATCAACATCTCCACACATCGTCCAAGAAGCTAAAGCTTGGGCTCAAATGGGTCTTTCAAATGGGCAAGAACCATAATCATTATGGCAAATTAGTTACAAACTGGGCTACGGACAAAGTGTTATGGAAGTGGTCACTACAAAGTGCTGAACCCCATACCATTAAAAAAACATGGCAGATAACGTGTCCAAAAGGCCTTCAAATCTGACTGTTACACCACTTATCTGGAAGAATGGGGCAGCAAATTACTGAAAGAAAGAACAACCAACACATTTGACCCAAGTCATGAATATTTCTACCAAATTTTAAAAGGATTTGTTTTAAAATAGCAATAAAAATTATCTCACTTGTTATTTAGCAAATACAAATAATTTTGTTAATCATTGTTAAAAAAGGAAAATGTAGTTTTTAAACAGTGAATGTAAATATCTGTCCCCATTAACATGCATCATGTAATTCCTTAAATTCGGAAAGAGCAGCCCATTTTTAATTTTGTTCTCTTTTCTATGGCATATAGTTCCTAAAAGAAAAAAAAAAAAATCAGCAATGGTCAAAATTGGAACCAGGAGGCCAGACCTCAAAGTAAACTATAAATTGGTATCGGCCAGTCAAAGCCCGATCAGTGCACCATTAGACGTAATAAAATCTCTTGAAGATATAAGGCTGAACGGCAGAACCATAATTATATTCTAAATAAATGATGAGTGTAACTCACTGCATCACATACTTTTGTTTTTCTAACATCTGTTGAGCTCAACAGCTGCTTTTCACAGCTGCCTGCCCAAACTACTCTCTGAATCAGCCAGGCTCACCAGTAAGCCACAGATCTGGTTGGCTGTGAAAATTGAGCCTGATGGTAATTGATTGCACATAACTTCAGTGCTTCAATTAAAGAAAGTTTGTAGCAAGTGAGAAATTAGGAAAAAAGTTTGAGTGTGGAATAGCTGTGGCCATCCATATTTGTCACTGCAGCCTCCTCTCAAGGTCACTGCCAGGGAAGGGAGGGGAGTGGTGGGTGGAAATGACTGACAGAGAAGGGGCCGGCCTGACGGCTCAACTGGGCTGATGGCAGGCTGAAGAAAATCGTCAAGGACACGTAGACGCACGAGGAGTCTGGTCCGCTCACATCACGGGGCGTGGTCCATGGACGGTCCAGAATCATTGTCTTCAAGGTCCCGTGGGTCCATGGGGTTTGCCCTTGGCTCCGGCACCCTGCAAGAAGGTAAAAATAAAAAAAATGGATAAACATGACATTGGTTGCAGAACTCCAGCTGCTTTTTTCTCCCTTCTTTCACAACCACCTGCATGCAGCCTCACAACACGCAAACTCCAGCCCCATGATGATAAATTATGGAAATATAATAAACCTCTGCAAAATGCAATCAGCTTCAATCAAGCGTCGCCTTAAGCAGAAATCATTCATTCAGTCAGTGTTATATTAGTGCGACGGAGACAAAGTGATAGCTGAATTGCAGGGACCTGTGGTAATCTGAACCAGGCTGATAGATTCAATTTCACTTGAGACAGTCTACACTAATCATATGCTCTAATTGAACAGTGCAGTGAGAGCGGCAGAGCCCTGCTGCTCCATGAAAGGCAACTCCTGGAATTTTACTCGTCAGTCATCAATATTTTCCAATTACATCTGTAGCACGGTGATCCACCTTCAAAAGATTATACCTGCGAGTTTTTCTAAACACTTTTTAATTAACTTTATCGTGCTGTTTAAGGCGATTCCATTTTTCACATTTTAATTGGGTACTATTCAATCAGAATGTTCAAACTTATACGTTTCCGAACAGCTTGTGGATTAATTCGTGACTTCTAACAATAGGAGCCATGTAAACCACATTTTAAAAAGGAAGCAAAATTGCTAAAAATGTTTTCTGAGAACTCTTCTCAAAACATTTCTGTTTCACGGGGGGGAAGAAAAAAAAAAGCGATATTTCTCATCGCTCATTATACATTTTGAAGGAGCAAATCATCCCAGTTCAGCCTGCAATAAACATCTCAAGAGAAGAACATTGCATGCAGGATTCGAGAGTATAACCGCTCACATTTTATGTAATTTTTATATTATTTGAGGTGAGGTACTTTCAGGTATTATTGAATCTGAAACATAAAGGATCTTAGTAAAGTATTCAAACTGCTTCAAATTCTCTATATATTACCACTGTATAGTCACAAAGCTCAATCTATTTTACAGGGATTTTATGTGACACTTAAACACTCAGACATGAAGAATTGTCAACTGAAAAGAAGACATGGTTTTACAATAAAATAATCTATTTTTAAGTCACAGCTCTCAAAATGATTTGACTAGACTGTTATAAGCCATGAATATGCTGTAATCTAAACGATTCCAATTTTATAAAATCCTAACCAAATGCATTTACATTTTTTTGTTGAATGTTTGAGGAAAAGTGCATATCTTTCAATCCTGGGCAAACCCAAATGCAAAAAAAAAAAAAAAAGTAAAAAAGAAAGACAGCCTAATTAAAGTGTGCATACTCATACATGAAGGACAAAGTGCAATAAGGTTATAGCACATCAAAGAATAAATTAAAATGGTTACAAGTCTTTAATTCCTTATCTGTGTCAATGTGGCAACTTAGACTGCCATCCATTTGGCTAGTTTTTGTTCAAGCTGTTTGAAATTCAGAGGACAAAGCAGTTCGCAAAAGTCATCTGAGTTTTACCTCATTCTCAAACACAGCTTCATGCTATTTGAGGTGACCGTTTTGGTAAAACCTCAGCAAATTTGAGTGTAAGCAGTACATTTTTCTCGACTCTCCTAATTACCAAATAAGTTCCCCTTTTCTTTGTGTAACCAAGAAACAGTGATATGGCAAAATGTAAAGCCATTGGAGGCAAATAAACTAATTATATTTAGGTAATCTTAGGACAAAGGGATGCCAGAGCTTTTTTGTCATTTCCACAAGATAAAGACCCTTTAACTTGAGAAAAAAAAAACAGCTACAAATTTGATAGGTAGTGGAGGAAGAAAAAAAGAGCTTTAACGTAACAAAGTGTCAGTCGGCGGCTAATAAACCTCTTTCAAGTTAAGGTCTCTGCTTCACTCTCTTTTTGCGTCTGTTCATTTTCTCTGTCCTAAATAAAACCAATTTCACTGTGTGTGTATGTGTGTGTCCCAACGACTGAGTTCCTTCCCTCTATGACTTATTCATGAGCTTTAATGCAGTCGATGTTTTATTGATCAGGAACCATCATTGCCTCCTCCTTCTGATGTGACCATGGCCTGTGGAAAAAGAGGAGAGCTGACGGCTGGGAGGCTGGTCAGAGAACTGGCTGGGGCTTCACTGAAACATACCTGGTGCCCTACAGGGTGATGGATGGCAGTGGCCATTGTGTGTGGAAATCTGGAACATTGTGAGAGAGTGTGTGCGACAAGGAATGAGAAAAAGATAAAGGTTTAGATAGGTCTGATCGAGTGGAAGAAAGCTAATCTTACTAATGTCTCCTCTTCGAGTGAAACAGAAATGCTTCTCTGATTGCCCTAAGAGAAACCAATCGCTCATGGGAGAAAACCTCAGGCTCGTGGTAAAGAAACAAAGGATGGGAGTGTGTATGATGCCGCCCAGACTTTGACTTTTGTCTCCTGCTTTCCATTTTCAATTTGGCCTCAACCTTGTTGAGCTAGCTGGAAAAGAGAGAATGGATGGGTGCTTGCCCTGATTAAGTTTGAATTCGCTATTCTTGAGCGAGAAAATGCAGTGCTCTTAAGTCATCATCCGGAAACCCTCCTATCTCACTGTCGCAGCCTAGCTGGCTCAATCCAGCCTTATTGCCATATGAATAATCATACTGCAGTAGCTTGGAAATGCTTTATGAGCCTCCAAGGTGTGTGCATGTGTATATGTGTATAAAGATGGAGAGATGAGAAAAGGAGTAGCTGAGGAGCAAACTGGGAATTGGCCTTAGGGGAGTGAGGTTTTTCTTGATTAAGCAAGGAAGTTAAACGAGAATAAGGCCATGTACATAGACCCCATGGCAATCATCCAGAGGGGGAAAAAAAAAAAAAAAAAAAAAAAAATTCCAATTTGCATTCCCAGACAGTAGTGATGCCATCTTATGCATATTCCATCACATAGGAAGGCTGAACCCATTCTTTTAAGCCCTGAGGCATTATGAAGCTTTTTCTAATGAGAGAAGATCCTTGATGGTTACTTAAAGAGCCCAAGAGAGCAGATTTTTTCCTCCATCTTCTTGAGAAGCAATCCACTTGGCTTACAACTTCAGTACCTTAAAACAGCACGGGATGAACAACATTATAGAAAAAAAACTAAAAACGAGAGATTAATCCCAAGAAATTGTCCGGAATTGGATGATGTTCATGATCGGCCCTAAAGTGGAAACCAACTGGTCTTTCACAACCACCTGTGAAAGACCAGTTTAAAAAATCAGATCTTTGCCCAGTCAGTCACTTGTTGGAGTGATGATGACTCAAAGTTAGCTTTGTTCAGTATCTATAAGATGTTGATGGTGAGGACAGAAGAACAAGGAAAGTGTACTTTATGTAATTTGTCTGCAATTCAAGAAAGCCATGAAAGAATGGGAGAGAGCAAAACGGCTTCATTTAGAGCTTCAAAACTACATCATGGAACACACTGAACATGGAAATATTAAAAAACTTTTAGAAATGTCAGTTATAATGGTGAGCAACACTATATAGAAAAAAACAGAAATAGTAATAGTGTTCTAATAAAATAATATAAAGGTACTTTTTACTTATTTAGCATCTTTCACAGATAAAAATCACAAAGGGCTTCACACAAATTAAAGACTTTCAAGAAAAGACAAAAACAAACTGAGTGAAAAAAAAGAGTGTAAATGTAAAATGCAGGTTTTAAAAAAATATTTAAGAAAATGTTTTCTTGTCCCAAACCAAACAGCTAAATTTTCCAGGTTTTCATTTTCAGGAAGATTTACAATTAGTCTTTATATTTCAAATGTCCAACTGTGTGCGTTTAAGATTTATTTTGGCTGTTGTTTGGCAGTAAGTTGACAGGGAGGGGACGGAGAGAAGAGGGATGAAACATGCGAAAAAGGAACTGAGGACGGGTTTCAAATTTGTGACCTCCGCTCTACCCACTGTGTTTTATAAGGCGAACATTACAGCTGAGCACACCAGTCTGACTCTCTTCACCCATCTTTACACTCACTTTTGCAACTCTGCATTGTTGAATCCAGTACAAGACCATGTAACATGCTGCTTTGAACCAAGTAACCCTCCATATCAGAGAGGCTTTTAGGACAAAATATATAATACGATTGATCTGCATCATGTACCATCAATGAATTAAGCTTTTAGATTAAACGCATATGTTAACATACTGACATTGAAGGCCCTAATAGTAATATTAACTATGCCAGCCTGTAATACAAGATGCTAAATTCAGTTTAAAATGTTACCTCTATAATCATTTAGCCATTGCTTTGAAATAGAAGCAAAATCCTGGTTGAAATCCCCTAAAGAGTAGGTAAAAAAAAACAAACAAAAAAAAAAACAGAAATGCTCACAAAAGAGTAAAAACTGTGAGAAGAAATGTCTAAGTAACAAATGTCCAATTTAAAGATTGCACCACAGAGACCTCCCATCTGGTGAACCTCTAATTTCTCCAACACTTTCAACTCTGTTTATTTTGAGCAAGAATTTTAGTAACAGATTTCCCCTAATAAGAAGGAAAACACAAAACGACAAAAAAAATAATGATACAGAGAAGGACAAAAACTTAAGACTGAAAAAGTTAATTAGATTGTGCTTCAGGTAGATAACGATCAGAACATGGAGCGCAAAAGTATCAAGGAGGTGATATTATCCTAATTTACAAAAAGGTTACGTTTAATTGGAGTGGCTATGGTTTATATTGGGAATACTAATCATCCTGTAATCAGATATTTATAAGTTCAATTCCAGATTCAGTGTTGATGAGGACTTGAGGATGGCACTTTCCATTGAGCTGCTGATCGATTTGTGCATGTGCCAAGATCAGTCTGTGGGTCTGATAAAGTGTTAAGGAAGTCAAGGTTGCTTAAATAGTGCCCTTTCGCTCATCATAATTGTTGATGCGGTTTATGTTTTTGATCTTGGCAATACTCCACAGATTCTATATGGGGTTTAAGTCAGACTGGTTTGCTGGCCAATTAAGTAAAATTGTAATTAATGAATGACAATGACATCAGCATCTCTATAAAACTTGTCAAAGAACAGTGACATCCTAGCTTTCCAGCCTCAAATACACAGAGCTTTGATCAGAATCAGAAAAGTCAGAAAAGTAATCTTGTATTATTCCATCTAAATAAAAAAGAGAAAGACCAATTGTCTTTTTGTATGAAAACAATTTCACTGTCTAATATGTTTGCGGATTGTCAATTATACATAACAGTATAAAATAACATTTTCTGTAAGACAAATAGGTCCTAAACAGGAACAGGACTGGAACTTAACTAGATTAAAAGGTGTGGGGTGCACAGTGGTGTGCACTCGTGGATCATCACAGACTATTTTTAGCTCTTTGTAACAAACAAAAAGGTGAGATTGTGCTGCTGCGCCATGAATCAAACTGCATATCGAAATGCTCTGGGCTGTCATTGTCTACCTCTGTTACCCCCCCCCCCCACCCCCCCCCCCACACCAAACCAAAAAAAAAAAAAAACACAATAAAACAACACCACACTTTTATATTTTATTTTTTCTTTTTTTTTTTTTTTTTTTATA
>CAEGAE010058152.1:0-138277 GCA_903067095.1 Girardinus metallicus
GGGGGGGGGGGGGGGGGGGGGGGGGGGGGGGGGGGGGGGGGGGGGGGGGGGGGGGGGGGGGGGGGGGGGGGGGGAGTCCTTCACCCACCAAGCACCACAGAACTGCTGATTTCATATTCATAGTTTGTGTGTTTCACATTGAAAGCAATACATCTTGTAGTTAAGTAGTGTTAATCAGTCACATGGTTCACTAAAGTTATTTATCTTACTAATTTAGGCCTGCTGGTGGAGGACACGTTTAATCAGTACAGTAAACTGGCAGCTTATTATTATTATTTAAATCTTATGAGTTTGTTAAAAAAATTGTTCTCAAAATAATAATAATAATAAAAAAAACATACAGAAAGAACATCACTGATGTTTTTTCTAACATGTTCAATGTATTTCCCACCAACGAACACTGAACATGAATTTTAGTGGCCTTTTCTCTGTATTTTTGTTTTTAAAGCGACAGCAGTCAAATAGACGGAGATGTTAAGCTGCATTTGAGTGGAGATAATTCAAGCCAAATCCACCTGCAGACACTGTGATGTTTTATGTTAAGCTGCTTATTAAGCTGCTTATTAAGCACTGATAGGATGAATATTAACTCTGAATATCTACATATTCATTACTTTTATATGTGATGTATGATCACATCTCCAAATTTCAAATTTTAAATCAAAACACTGAACTTGATTATTTTTTTCACTACTTTCATTACTGTTGTTTGTTTCAGTCGTGTTTTTTTATTAAGAGATTTATTCATTACTTTATACAGAATTTGAATTTACTTCCTGTTCCTCATATTCATACATTTGAATTGAAACACAAGCATTTTGAAACTTTCATGTTTTCCAAACCTCTTAATTTCTAGTAATATAAAATTAATTAAAAGTAATTAAAAAATAAAATACAATAAAAAACCACTAGAGCTAAATAAAGAAACATTTTCCTTTTGCTATTATAAGTTTTCTGCAAATCCTAATGAATTTAATGCAGATTTTCTTTGAAAGTGACCTGAAGTCCCAACCTGCTGCATGCTTCTCTATGCACAAAATCAAAGTATGACCGGTAAAATATCTATCACACTGTTTTTAAAATCATAACAATAAGCTGCTTTTTAAAAATCTGAGTGAATTTAAACAAGTGTGCATTTTTGAGTGTCAGAAGGCCTGCTGGGGACCCAAGAAGTTTGGAGGCCCTAAGTTGCTGCTTAGCTCGATTCTGCCTTGGGCCGGATCTACAAAACCCTAATCAGAAACTCTCGCAGCTCAGAGATTCATCGGAACAAATCCTAAAGTTTTTTTTTTTTAATCCACTTCATAATTTTCCTTTAATATCTACAGTCAGCTGGATGCGTGCGGCTGAGCATATTTTAGTGACAAATATGGGTGAAAATGATAGAAATGATTACATTTGGAACAACAATCTGAAGGCTCTCAGGTCTCAGTGTACCCACCGCTTTGGCATTGTGTTTGTCTCTGACTGCTAGTGGGATGCTGACATCGACCAGGCGCCCTCCATCCTCCACACCGAGAACGCGTAACTGAGTCTCTCGTGCGCTACGTAGCTGCAGCTGGACATCTTGCTGTCCATCTCGTCGCTCTGCAGCACCTGGCACAGGAAGTCTATGTACCTGGAGGCCAGCTTCAGAGTCTGGATCTTGCTCAGTTTGTCCGACGGCAGCGTGGGGATGATTTTGCGCAGAGACGCGAAGGCCTCGTTCAGAGACTGAGTCCGCTGGCGCTCCCGGACGTTCGCCAGGACCCGCTGGTTCTGCAGCTCCTCGTACGACTGGCTGCTGCTCGGGCTGGGCTTCTTGCCCCGTTTCACCGGCCCGGGACCGGGGCTGCTCCCGCTGCCGCTGCTGTCCTCTCCGGACTTCTTGCTGTGCCTCCTCTTCCTGGAGAAGCGCTTCTGCTGCCGCTCCGGCTCCTCCTCGCTCGTCACAAGACTATCCACAGGGGAGACCGGGGAGCTGGAGCCCTCTTCCATTTCTTTCTTGAAGAAATGTAGAGACAGGGAGGAAAAAACGGTGTCCACCTTCGAAGCCGTGGTTACAGGATAAATGTAAATCCTTAGGAAGGAGGAGAAGAACTTTTAGAGACGCTCTTCTTCTCACACGCCGAAGCTCACTCTGGCGGCTGGCCCGCGTCTACTCTGGCAGAAAGTAATTTTTTTTTTGTTCTAAAAAAAAATGTTTTTTGGAAACTTTGTCCCAACTTCAGATGCTAAATAGTTTTGAGAGTGGAAGGGGAGGGGTTTGGTGGGCGGAGGCGGAGGGTGAGTCCTGGGTGCGCCTCTCTCCGATGAGCAGGAGGCTGCGGTGGTTTTATGTAGCTGGAGATTATTCACTGTCACAAGCTAAAGACCCTCCTGCTCTTATTTAATTTGTTTGTCCTCAGCAATAAAACATAACTGATCTTTTATTCTTTTTCTTTTTAAATCCCACAATCAACCAAAATGGATTAAAAAGCGACACATTAAATTATTCGGCTATCCAAATTGATATGTATTGAAAAATATATCAAAATATGAATCCTTAATTTTATTTTATTGCATCTAGTTCCTTCATAAGACTTTATAAAAATCCTCCATGAATACCACTGGCAGGTAACGATGTGTTTTAGCCGGAGGATGCGCACCTTGGAGAGCGATTTACGCGCGGGTTCTGGAGAAAAGCAGCCAGCTTAAAATTCAGGTCAAGTCAGGTGTGTGGGTTTTTACAGATCCTAAAGCGATAAAGGGAAACAGGATGGAGGATTCTTTCTACCAAGCAGCCCGCTCTCTCCGGTGTGTGCGCGCCACGCTTCCAGACTCTTCCTTCACCCGCGTCCTGCGTCGTTTATCCACGCAGAAGAACACGCAGCGCGCAGGTGGCTTACATTAGAACATCTGAAGAATCTCAGCACATGTTTTCCAGGTTTTATCACATCGACTGACTGCACCTGTTTTGATTTGAACCCTAACTTGCTCTGTGGCGTGAAGGTAAAAAGACTTAATAAATATGTCTCCTCCTGCGGGAGCATGGCCACACTGAAATGTTTAGACAAATACATTTGATTTGAATTCATTCGTTAAAAAAGAAAAAAATATCCCGCATTAAGAATAAATTGTTCTGAGCAAAAATCACTAACAGTTCCTGGTTCAACATTCAGCTAAAGCATTTTGATATTCAGACCTAATAACTCATTGAAAACTTCTTGTTTTCCGAGGGAGGCCTGTTTCTTTAAGTGACTCTTCAAAATGGGAAATACAAGAGGAGAACATGATATTCAAGTAAGATGATTTCTGATCTTGGTGAGTTATGGCACAGTTACAAGAAATCAGCTGCTTGCCTAAACCTAAAAAGAAGTACATTTTTTTGTTGTACGCTTGTTTTCCCTTTTCCCCACCATCATAAACAGGAGTTCATCTCATCTCTAATCAACAAATAAGAACAAGTAATGCATGAGTTGAACTTCATTGTTTTTTCCTTAAAAAAAAAAAAAGATGATTACTTGCAAATGAATGAATTATTAGTCAGAAGTGTGTTGAACTGTCTTGTGTTAGGAAGTAAATTAACAAAACTGACACTCCAGGAAAAAATATGTGAAAAAGATTAGATTTCATTATCAGCGTTGTTTGTTTTACCCATCCAGGAGAAACAGCTCGGCCGCTGCAAATGAGGTGGAACCCATCACCTCCTGCTTGTTGTGCAGCACAGTTTGAACCCATGAAACGCACGCTTGTTTATGCTGGAAAAGCCTGGTCTGCTTTGTGTTTCAGGCTCCACTTACTGTCACAGTGTTTTTCACGCAGCGCCGGAGCCGTGATCCAGACTGCGGCGATCTGCAGGATACAGCCTGGCGGTGGAGACTGTAATGCTTCACATGTGCCAGGAGGAAAGTAATGCTCAAGTTTATGCACACTTGCAGCATGAAAGAAGGAATGTGAACTCTCGGAATCACACACACGGACCCCCCCCCCCCTACCCCCCAAACACGCACACACACACACCCCCACACACCCCGACACACTTTCCCTGATTGTGACCTCTGACCTTCAGCTCCACCGCTCAGCTGCAGGAGGCCTCCGCGCTCGGGGGAGAAGGTCCTGACTTTGTAGAAAGCAGAGTGATCCTGTGCAGTATCTGTGAGGTAAGCTGACAAACGCACACACCGATGACAAGGGGGTGGGTCTGCCAGCAATATTTTCTATTCACTGTATCTAGCAGCCAGCTATTCATTATGGACAGTGGGGATTATAAGCATTGTATCTGTTTGCTAAAAGCCAGAGTAATGAGAGAGAGAGAGACTTGGTTTTTGGGAGAATTTTTATTACTTCCTTTAAAGTCAGGAACTTACATACACTAAGGTTGTCTTCACAACTGATAGTCCGGTAGATTCGGTTCTATTGGGAACCAAAATTGCAACATTTGTTAAATTTTCAACTGCACTTTCACACTGCCCTGTGCCAAACGAACCAATCCCTTTCAAAACCTGTTCCCCTCCTCACCAGCGGTGGCACTGCACCAAGAACCACTGGAAGAAAAACCTCTGAACAAGATACTGAGTGCAAGCGCAACTTCCTGTTTCGTTTGATGTGAGCAAGAATTGAGCATCAGATTTGAAAAGCCTGGGAAATAGTTCCACTCTTTGTCTTCTTTCAGTTTTTAAGGTGCTAACTTAAAAACCCTGTTTTACTCAACTCTTGGAGATAAGACAAAATTAATAAAAAGTTAACTCAACTTACTACTGTAATTTTGTCTTTCACAAACTCGCACATTTAAATTCAAAATTTAAAACGTGCGAGATTTCTTTGACTTGCAGAGTAGAAGTTAGTTTGACACAAATGTGGCTCAAATGTCTTACAGTGTAACTTGCTTCATGGAGATCGACACTGATAGTCAAGCAGTTTCCTGGTCATGATAATCCTGAATAATAATGATTTTTTGACTGTTTCTTTTCTATTCATAATAATAGATTTTATAAAATAGAGACCCAGGCTTTGTCTTTGTGATAACCTCAGTAAAGTCTGCGAGCTGTTTATTTGTGACAGTAGATCTTCTTCAATCCCCTGTGGATGCTGGGAAGTGATTCATGGTTATCTCACATGATGTTCTTTGGAGTTTGGAGTGATTCTCAGTCTCCAGAACCCCCCCTGTGAGAGGAATGGTGGGAGATAAAAAGAAGAATATTTACAGAAGAATGAGGTGAGGCAGAAGAAAGAGAGGGAAGGCCTTTCTTCGCAGATCAAAGATGAGCCCTGGCTGTAATTCAGCGGAGCAAGGTGACGTACTTCTGTCTTGTCTGACACCTCTGAAATGGGCTCCACATGGGTTCGAGGGCACAGCCTCTGTGATTCTACATCCTCTGTGTTGTCACAGAACCACATCCTGGCTACACGCACTGCAATCGGCCTCCAGAAGACAAGACAGGGAGATGACTAGTGAGACGGAGAGGTGATGAGAGACAAGAAGCAGGTTTGGCATGGAACGAGGGAACAGGACCAGAATGAGTAAAACCCGGCCAAACGTGTGGAGCTGCGATGATTTATAAGACGCTTTGATCTGACACTAACGTGTGATTTGTTGGAGGAGCTTTACTGTCCATGAGGATGCCAGGATCAGTCACCTTTGACTTCCACCACCTCCGCCAGAGTGCGGCTCACCCCGGATAATTTTAACGAGGAGAACCAAAGCACATGTCTGCTTGTATTTTTGCATCTGCCACAAACTCAAGCACAGAGTTCAGCATCACTTTCTCATCACCTACATCAAAATGTCTGATATTAGTCTCCCGGTGATTCATATTTAAGCTTTTTCACATTTTCTCACAATTATGTTGAGCTTCAAAATATTTTAATGGGATTTGATTTGATGTGGTACACCAACACAAAATAATCCATAGCTGTAAAGTAAAACAAAATACGCATGGTTCGAATGAAAAACAAAATCTGAAAAGAGTCAAGTGCATTTATATTTATTCCCATTTAATCTAAGCGCTCTAAATAAAACCCTTCATAAATCACATGATTAGTAAAAAGAGATTCTCAACTCTGGTGGGAATGTCTTTCAATATTAGTTGTGAATTTCATAAAACTGTTGGTAGGAATAAGGAGGGAGCTAAATAGATGTGAATTCTCAAAGATGTAGATTGGTGAGATATGGCCTTGGGATTTTATCACAATATTTTGTGGTACTATCTTTACAACAGTAATATTGATAATAAATTAGTTATTACTTCATTTCTTTAGGTAACTGCGTGACTGTGAACAGCATTAATAGCACCACAAACACAAACATTGATTTTGAAAAACATTCCCATATGAAATTTGCTTCTTCAGGATCCCATTTACTTTAAAAAGGTGTGATTTATATCACTAAGCTGTACACATGTATTAATATTTTTACATTTAATTATTATTATTATTATTGATGTGGAAAAAATAGTAAAAACATTTTTTCTGATAATTCTGTCAGTTTTTATAGCATCACTAACTGGGATTTATTAAGACAACAATAAATCAAAAATCTTATCATGATAACAGTGATCTGATAAATGGCCACCCTAAGACTGGTGTTCAACCTCCAGCAGAAAAACAACCATAAACAAACAGTCAGAGCTGCAATTAAATGGTTTAGAATTAGAGTTAGAATGGCCCAGTCAAAGTCCTGGCAGAAATCCAACAAGCTACTCCTTCCATTCAGTGTTACTGATTGAACTTGAGTCATTCTGAAAGAAAGAAACTGGCATCAGTAGCTGCAGCAAAATGTGGTACAACATGGGGCTAGAACCAAGTGCAATTTTATCCGTTTTCTTTCAAACACCACCTAGTTTGAATTATTCTACTATATAAAATGTTAATAAATAAAGCTTAAGTGTGTTGTTCAGCTTGAACATAACTAAAATAATTCAGTGAATTCTTCTGAAAACTGAGTGACTGCGCCTGCACCTGGTGTTCAAGATGAACTGAAGATGATCTGTAAACTGAAGCACAGCTGGTTTTTATTCTGTGAATAATAATCTATTATACACACAGCAGCACAGCCACTTTAAAGCTCCTTGAAGTTTTACAGCATGTATAGTACAGTACCCACCTCTGAAAAACACAACTGACCTGTTCTTAAAGCAAACAGGGCTGAATTTCTAAAATCTTATCTTTCAATATATTGTCTCTGAGTTAGAATTAGAGATAGTTTGAGCAACTTTAATTAGTGGCTGAAAGTTTGTCATATTCAAGTGTTATACCTTATTGTTAATGAAAAGATAAGTTGCTATTTAATTTGTCTGTTCACTAAATGTTCCATTTTGAAAGGAGTGAATTGATGCCAACATTTAAAAAACAAAAGGGAAAAACTGCACACACTGTCTGGTTTATTGCACAGCTCACTTCCAGTAAATGGTGAAACTGTGACTCATGTGAGTCCATGTCACACACAACAGGAATCCACAATTGGTCTTGAATTACTGCATAACACTGTTCTGCACAAAAATGGTAAATTTCTACATAGTTTGCGTTCAATGAGCCAATTTCTGTTGTGCAAAATCCAGTTCTTCAGGACTTCTGATGTTTGGTTTTGGATTTTATTTGCTTTTTCTACTCATTTTCACACTGATATTTGGAGGAATGAAAATGATGTCCAGCCGCTGAAAGTTATGTTTAACAAAAACAAATCTGGCAAACAAATGACTTAGGATCCAAGAGATGTATCATCCATCAGGCGATCATTTACTGGATGCTAACTTTTCACCTTGTTGGTGCTAAAATTAGTCAGACTTTTGAGTCAAGAGCTCTGTGTGTCATGTTTGGTGTGCAAGATATTTTAATAAGAAACTGACTTGGACTAAGAAAACTAAAGCTAAACTAGCAAATTGTATGATGTACCATTTTTATGTTTTAGCTTTACAATAATTCATATATCCTTTTTTTCCACAAAAATCATATAATTGTGTTAGTTTCAATAAATCTACATGGAGCTTGCCAACAGAGACCAAATAACCATTAAAACAGTTTTGTCACTGAATATTCATCTGAATATTACACAAGGCTGTGCTATTGGTTTTGACTGGATTACAAACCTCCCAGGTTTGTAATCCAGTGAGATGTGCTAACCAGCTAACATCGGTGTGTGGACAAAATCAAAGTCAGAAAAACTCAACATTAGAGACTAATGACATGGAGTTAAAATTTTATCACAATATTTTGTAATTTGTAGGATGAGAACATCAACAATAGCAATGGTTTAACTATTTGGTCTTGCTCATATCAGTTAAATAGTAGTTTCTTTATTGCAGGGTAAGTGAAATAATGTTGTTTTGTTTATCTCAGCACCTACATTTGCATCAGTAAAGAAGTTTTTCATGCTTAATGATTTCCTACCATTACCTCACTTTCCATATATGGTAGCAATGAGAGCTTTCACACAATACCATGAAACAGTACCTTATTTTGCTTCCATCAAAATATTTGCATTCATTAAAATTATATCTGCCTTTATTCAATATAGAAAATAAAGGCAAATATAGTTTTAATAATTAATAGTTGTTAGTAAATGAGGCATTAACAAATAAAGGACAAATAAAAAATGAGGGAAAAAATTCTAATGAAAAAATGTTTTCATTTCACTGTTTCTTGAGAAACAGTGAAAACCGATCCAGACACTTTTAAAAGAGTAAATTCTGACTTCCTATTATCAGAACATGAGAATAAGCGCTCTGACTCAAAGACTCAAACAGAGTCAGTAAAAATACCTCCATGGTGACAAATTGCACAATAACTTTTATATAAATTAAGCTGACTATTCCTCACTCCCAGTAAATACCTGGGTTTAGTTTTGAGGTAAGCATTAGGTTATAAAACTGTAGGTATACTTGCAGTCATAGAGTCAACCTGAAACACTGAGAACCTGCTAATGCATTTACCCACACCTCTCCATCCTGCTGCCCTGGGGCCGATGACAAGGTGTTTCTGAAATCGCATTAGGGGCCCTTTCATAGAGGTTTCACCAGGGAGTGTGTAACAGCTTGAAACATTTAGACTTTGTTTAATGCAATGCAGGCTCGTTGCGCAGTACTTTGTCTCGTCTGTGGAAAGGGGGCCTGAGATGCCAGAGACCCCCACTGTCAGAGTTTGCTTTGATATCTGAAGGTGGAAGGAAAACAGGGCATATCTAACCCCTCCATTCCTCAAAAACTGTAAGCGCAATACCTGAGTCAGCTCCGCTGCCATGTGAAGTTATGGCTGTCGAGCTTTGAAGTGCAGCGCTCTGAGGTTTTACACTCTGGAGATGTGCGTGAAGATAAGATGCCATGATCTTGTCTTCACAAGATCATGGTGATTTTTGTTTCAGCCAAAACAAAAATCATGAATTTTATAAAAGTATCCAAACAGTTTTGTTTTCTCGATTGCCCCTGATATAGGTATCAGTACTTATATCTCATATAAGTATACTGGAAGTTTTATTGTATCAGTTAAAGACACTTCAGCTTATAACCCAAGTTATTTAGAAATAAATACCTTTTCCTAACATCCTTCCCCAGGATGTTAGGAAAAGGTAAATTTGCAATACTATCAATGACATCAATTGTGATGAAACCACATTTACCATTTTTTTTTTTTGGTGGAGCCCACTCCACCTGAGCTCCAACATCTCCATCACTTAAATCTTAAATCAGGTGCAGGCCTCAAGTGACAGTCCATGTCACCGACCACATCTGGTTCTGAACACACCAGCAGTTCATCTGAAAGTCTACCAAATGGTTTTGACATTCAAATGTCATTTGATTGCCAAACGAGGTAAAAGTGGGTAAAGAATTTCCAATGTTCTAAGTTGAACTCTGACTTCATTTGAACTTCCAGTTTGTTTAACTGATATGGAGCAAAAAATCCAACTTTTTAGCACAAAAGTGTTATTTGCAGTACTTTGCAAAAGTTAAATGAATCAATCAGTCAAGCTTATTTGTATTGCACATTTCAGCAACAAGGCAGTTCAAAGTTACAAACTTACAAAGTCATAGCAAACATTAAAAACATTACATTTTGTCAAGTGCCGCCATTACACATCAAAATGTTAGTCAGTGTTTCATTTATTATAGTTCAACAGCATCTCTAAACATGATGGAGTTTAAACATTTAGTTACAATCACTTGATTGATTTAAATACCTATTTTACAGGCTTTCTCAGACAGGTAGGTCTTATACTGAATAATAGCTGAATAATAGCATATTAGACACTAGCATCCTGGCAACCCTGATGGGACAAGAGGATATAAAAAATGGATGGTTGGAGGTAGTGTACTTTGTGTTTTACCACATAGTTGCTGTTCCACACCTACTTTGTGGCAAAATGAAAACAGGATTTCTTATAATTTTCTTGAAACAATATTAAAAGATTCTCCCCCCATCAGCTGTGAATTTCTGCAACTGCACTAGTGTTACCATGGAGAAAAAGCAATAAGAGATGACTCTAGACTTGCACAGAATAAAAATGCACAGAGTGGGTGTTAATTTGAAGGTTCATGGTCGGTAAAAAGCAGCTGAAGCTGCGTTCAGTCACGCTTCTCCTCAGCAGACTTCACTGACTTGACAGTTACAAAAAACAGTGTCACCTGAGCAATTACATTGGTTATAACACAATTATATTAATTATGCACGTGCTACTTCCAGAATCTGGACTTCACCAGGAGAAACGAGTTGGGGAGGGGGGTTTTCGGTGTTGATGGGGGTCAGAGTAAATTTGCTGAACAAATGAGCAAAGCCGTGCACTCGGGTGCCGATGCACCGGCCTCTTCCACAAATAAGAGTGTAATTAGGGCTGCACTTGTGACCCTGGTGCCAAGGTTAGCAGGAGGGTTAGTCCAGGTTCACAGCGATGTTTCAGCCAGGTGGCCTGACTGGTCCCAGCCTTTCAGGACTTGGACTGAGCAAACAGTTGTGGTGTTTGTTCCTCTGATTGGGTCGGAGCAGTTCATGGATGTCAACAAGAAGTGGGGTGTTTACAGACTGCTGTCGGTGCCTTACTGTCACCTGTGTAACCAGTAACATCCCCACCTCTCCACTGGATACCATTGATCTGATTTTAGAGACTCAACTCTACCACAGCGGGTTTAATCCGACCTCTGGAGGGGGGGCTGCAGGTATAAAGATGAGGAAGCATCTGACTGCTCCAATGCAAACCTGAGAAGGTTTCAAATATGAGAAGGGTCTGTTTCAAGTTTGGGCCTTCTGGGACACACTCACACACACACTGATCTGAATGGTGATATAAGCAAAAGATCCTCTGAAGCTGAGCAGTGATGAGAAAAGCAGATCTGGATCACCGTGAGGATGAGAGGTGGAAGAGTTTTAGAGGAAGAACGTGTGATTATTCTGCAACTTGGTCAGGTCAGTGGGAGGCAGATCAAACATTCTGTCAACCAGGTAAAGAAAAACTGATAAAAGTTCATTTTTTGAAGCCCAGCAGCCAGACTGACTGGTCTCAGGGTGAAAATTGCAGTCCAGAAAACCCTTTCTCTCTACATTGATGTTTGTCGAACTGTACATTTTCAGCCAACCTGTCTCAGTAGGTAACAGCTTTATGCAAATGTCTGAATGACATTCTTGACACATCGTGAGGTTTCATTTTAAGAAATTAGTTTTTGGCTTTCTTAGGAGAAAATTGTGACATGTAGGAAAAGTTGGCAGAGAAAAAGAAGAAAAACCATCAATTTCTGAGAAAAGAAGCAGGTTTGTGAAGAAACTTTGAAATCTCTTTTTTCTGAATTTTGGAATCCAGAGTTCCAACATTCAAATGATCACATCTTATTAATTTATTTTTTTGATTTCCACCTATTTGACATCATTGGATGGCTTAAAGTAGACTTATGCTATGGCCAGTCACAATTGTTGGGCAACTATTTGGTGTGCAAACTTATCATGCAACTATGTAAAAAATTACAAATTTCTCTTCTCACTTATTTAATTTTCTGATGGCATTTGGAGATAGATTACCCTGCAACAGACTAATGAGCTTAAAGATCCCATGTCAATTTTTTTTTTTTTGGGTAAAATGCTTCAGTGAAGCCCTGAAGGACAAATTGAGTTAATGCTGCTCATGAAAATCTGTGAAGCTGTGTACGCCATGTATTTTTAGGGGATTACGCATCTGGTAATATTGTTTTTAAAAAGTTACACACCCAGGCCGCCCTGCCCTCTTTTTTTGTATTAATGATGTCATTCTGCTGTGAAAACTCTGTGGACTTAACCTATAAAATTTGACCATAAAACAGTATTTCTTATTCCCTTTACTATATATAAACATCATTGAAATTTGTGTTATTTTGGGGGGAAGAGAGTTACTGAGAGGCACAGAAAAGAGACAGAGAAACCGCATGAAATAGATTTCCTGTAATATAAAAATGTAAGTCAATCCAGCGCCCTTCAAAATTTAATGGCACCTCTGGTCAAAAAAATAAAAATATATAAATAATGCGGTAAAATAATTTCATCACTGAAATACTTATAAAAAAATTCAACACTGAGCTATACTGATGCGGGAATTATCTGCTTTAAGAAATTGTACAAACAAGTCCAAAACAATAAATGCAACTGCAGCATTCGTATTATACGTTGTTTTGGTGAAAGTATTTCCCAATTTTCCTTCACAATATAAACTTCAGAACCATCCCTAAAAAACAGCCCAACGCCATAATGCTTTCTAACTGGAGTCTTCTGTCCCAGCATGGAAACCCATTCCATGAAGCTGCATAACACGGAGGTCCAAGTCCAGTAGATGAGAGCTGCTGTCCTGCAAGTTTTAGATGCATTTCTACTCTGAATTCCCTCATCAGAATGTCCTTCAGCTCTGCCAAAGACTGGAAATATAGACTCATTATTTGAATTGGGTCAAATATTTGATTTAGTTCATCCAAAAGTTGCAGGATAGAACTGGACTTGTTCTTGAGTAAATCTGAAGACTGCATGAAGTTTGAACGTGTGAATGCGCCTCATACGCTGAACCTGCTTAGTAATGTTGTGCTGAGTTTTTGTCACACCCAATCATTTCCACTTTGTAACAATACCAGTGACGTTTGACTGGAGAATAGCAAGTAGAAATTAACATAATGACTGGACATATTGCACAAGTTGTCTTCCATCATGTTACAAAACTGGAAGTCACTTCCAAACTGAGAGAAACCCATTTTACAAATGTTTGTAGAGCCAGTCTGCATGCTGAATATTGTACACCACTGTTATATGTTAGAGAATTGAACAATTTGACCGGATGAGCAAATGCTTTTGGCATTATTGTGTTTATTTAATGTTTTCACTTGATAAAAGTATTTTGGAAATTTATTAGTTGTTCATAGCTTTCCGTTTCCCTGAGGTGTAGAAACATGTTGTCGTACAAGATTTTGCAATATTGAAAAATCACAATATTTGTTGCTGAGTTGAATGCCACCTCATGAGCACAAGCAAGTTGCAATCGTCCTGACTTCATTGAAATAGAAGATGCCCCAACAACTCTTAAATCAACTGTTTGGCGGCATTTTGGGTTCCCAATAAGAACTACAAATACCAAGAGTGAAAGACAAGACACGAACAATATGTAAGCACAGGAAAATGTTGCTGAAAACGGTAGAAAGCACCACTATCGCAACATATGGCTGACTCTAAACAATAAAAATGCAGAATAAAGAGCTTTTTGAAGCATACATTTGATATGTGAAGTTTTCTTGAAACTAATATTCTCGTGAACTCAATACCCTGTCTCATCTCATGTGTTTTAGGTATCGCTACACCTCTAATATAGATATGATCAGAGGCTGACGACTTAAATAGAAAAGACGAGAGTAAATACTATTCTCATAATCTACATAGGTCAGAAACTGACTGCATGGAAATTTAGTAACTCTCCTAAATTTGCTCACTGCTCAGTCTCACACTGAACACTTGGTGTGAGATTATACTACTGTAATAAAATGTCTTTTTTAAGTCATCTTAAGGTATACCACTAACTGTAGCTGCACAGTTTTATTTAAACAGTTTCCGAATGATCAAAATCAATTAATCTCTGTTCTGACTGCTGCGTGACCTTTACACAGAACTGTTTTAGATTTAAATTTAGCCCAGTCCCTCACAGGATGCAATGCTCTGATTATATTTACAAGTGCAACGCCAAAGACCGCAGAGCTCCTCTGATACGATAAACACACCTGCCAGCCGAGAGAACAGCCTCTCGGCGTTTGTCAGAGCAGGTCGGTCGGAAGTTAAATCAATAAACCACCTCAGTGCAAAAAAAAAAAAAAGAAGAGAAAATAAATAAATAAAATACAGACCCTGACTGGAAGGATCCTACTCCTTCTGGACTCCAGAATTTCCGCTCAGATGACTAATTCATATCTCATACGAATGGTATTCTGATGGGTTGAGATCCCCCTGTGAGGATTAGGAAACACTGCAACAGTAAAAGTTTTTTTTGTGTGTTCTTCAGAATTTGAGAAATGCAGTAAAAAATATAAAAAGAAACAGATCAAGGGATTATGAAATATTTTTAAGACGAATGTTTGAGATTTAGGGTCAGTGTTTATATCTTTGGACTAGCTGATTGTCTTTCTGGTCTCCTGTTATCTGTTTTGGATTAGGGTTGGGTTAGTAAATCTGGCAGATTCTAAACATGTCTGATAATGTCTGTGAACTTCAAGTGTAGGAAAAGTAATTATTTATAATCCTTACAGAATCAGAGCGATAATCCCTCATGAGTTTCCTCCAGTGAGATTTGAAGATAACTTCCACTGTCCTTCCTTTTAAAAGGAGTTCCTTTTAAAAACAATTTTCTTTGAAATAATACACTTACAATAAATCTCAAGCAAAGAAAGAGTTGAAAATAACAAAAAGGGAAACCTGTGAAGATGCATTGTAAAATGGTGAAGCACCATTTTTGTCACTTGACTTCTTTCCAATCAGCACAAATTGCAAACATAGTTTGATGGTTTTTAAAGATATTTAAACCAAAGCCCAACTCCTCAAAGAGCTTAAAATCTTAACACCGAAGCAGAAAACACATCTCCAAGACGAAATAGTCACATTACATGGTTAAAAATTTTCTTAATATTGAATTGCCGTCCTAAAATAATGGCCTCAGTCATTTTTTGCCAAAAGGGAGTTTTTTTTTTGGCCTAAATCACTTCTGGAAAACATGACTGAGGCCATTCTTTTAAGAAGGTGATGATATGTAGTCTACATCTTTTCATGGATGGCAATTTTAATAATCCACTTTATTTCAAAATACCAATGAAAAGCTTAAATGAAACACAATTAACTGCTATTTGAGTAATTTAGTTCCCAGCCACTGTTTCTGCTGTTTGGAAGCAGCACCTGAACGTTTACTTCGATCTTTTATTTACAAGGTGAAGGCTGTTTTTAACACATTGACTGCAGCTTGATGAAAATGAGTCCAGAAAGCCCTTCAGCTCAGTGTGCAGAAGTTTGAGTCCTTTGAGTTTGATGCCAGCTTTGCCTCTCAGTGACAAATGGCATCCGTTTGGGAAAGCTGCACTGTGCCAGGACTCCTTATTACCCCAATTTCTGAAACAATGCCTCTCAATTACCAGTTAATAGTAAATTAGAATATTAAAAGCCACTTGGAACAAAGTGGCGAGGAAGACTGATAAAGGCGGAGGTGTGTGACCTGGTGAGAAGTCTGCAGATGTCTGTCGGCAGGCTGCACCACGCCAGCAGGACTGTCCGTCTTTGACACATAGCTGCAGCCGACAGATTCAGGATACCATCGTGTTTCCCAGCTAATCCCACTTTATCCAAGAGAGACGGGCTGTCAGATCTGGAGGGCACAAAGGGACAAAAACGGGGCAAAGGCATGAGTTTTAATACATTTTAATGACTGTTTAACAAGTCTTCAGTGTGGGCTTTACGAAAAGAGGAGCACTTACGCATGAAAAGCTACGAAAGCTTTCAGAGTCCATTCCCAAAGAATTAGTTAATTAAGACAAAGAAGCTAGTAAGAATACAAGGAAACCGGGGCTCATTTAAGGCCGAATGCCTCTGGGAACCACACCTGGGAATAAAGTGCAAACAGAACGCAGAGAAAGCTGCTCAAGGCTGCATTAGCCTCTTGGGATTCGCCATGATCCGTCCAAAACCTGTCAGACTAATTAAAGAGCACTCAGAAAATATTCACAGTGCTTCATTCTTCCATGGTTTGTTGTTACAGACTTACTCCAAAATGAATTGAATTAATTGCCTTTCTAGTGAGAAAGTGAAAAAAGTTTCTTTGACATTTTTGCAAATTAATATAAAGAAATAATGTTTACAGCCTCAAGTCAAGTTAGAACTCTCTCTGCAATCTTGGCACACCTATTTACCATTCTTCTCTACGAATCTTCTCAATCTCAGCGTCGGCTAATGTTGGTAGACAGTCAAGTTTAGATTTAACCTTTAAATTCACTGAACCAGGTTTGTTCTCCTTTCACATGGGAACACTGGATTCCTTCGTAAGTGATGACTGGGTTATTGATCATAACTCTGACCAAGTCAGTTCTTCAGAGATTACTCCACTTGTTCAGGGAGCCAGATCAAGGGAGAGTCCGGTTCCAACATTGTGCTTCTTCCAAATAATGAAGACCAGAGTGTTCAATGTTGTCTTTCAGATTTGCGCAATCTGGTCTGAGAAGTCTGAAATAAAGTCAATAAAGATGTGTTTCTTTCCAAATCACATCAAATCTTCTGAATTTAGAACAATTGGACTCCAATCAGGTTGGAGAAAGATCTAAAGGATGAGCTGCAAATACATAATAGATCTGCACTCAATTTTGAGTCATGGCAAAGGAAGAAAGGGAAGAAAACCAAAATTTTTTCAGATCTCTGACGTTATGTGTGTTATTTTTGATGGAAACATGTTACAATCTATTTTCGGATGACGTTTGTAGCATAACAAAATGTGCAAATTAAGTGTTGTGAATAGTTTCCAGATATGTTGTTGCAAGATGACAGTTTTAGATTATATTCTGATTTGACTTTCCCCATTTAGCTGACAATCAAATCTTTAGCTGTTTTTTTGTTGTTGTTGTTTTTCCCAATGACAGATTTAACTGCATCAAGTATAAATGCACTCACTTAAACATATTGACAACCATTGTGTAATTATTCAACTTGAAGCACCCTAGCAACGTGTTTATTAAAATCTTTGTTCAAAACCTTGAAAAAAAAACCCACAACAATTAGTTCTTGATTAAAATCATCTGCTTAATTTTCCTTCTACTTCAAAAAGACCTTCACATATGTGAATACGAAAATCAAAATGTTTGCTAAATATATTTAAACAGAGGTTTACTTCAGTAATATTAGATCATTATTATTACATATTCAAGCTGCAGTTTCTGAAAGTGAAGTAACTGGCTTATCTAAGTGAGCTCACCACTTGTGTTCCAGATTGCATTGCTTTGATTCTTGTAGCCGCTCTTCATGCACTCATCAATGTAGGATTTGGGGTCGGACCCCGACATGAGGATTTCCCTCAGCAGGGCGATGTAAGCTATGGCCAGCCTCAGAGTGTCTATCTTAGACAATCGCTTCTCATAGGGAAATGTTGGGACATGGCAGCGCAGCTCCTCAAAGGCAGAGTTGATGCTCAGCATCCTCTTCCTCTCCCGGATATTGGCGGCGTGCCGTTGGACCTTGTATGGCTGGTGGATCACCAGGCTCTGTGTCCGGCGCTTGGCTGCCTCCAGAGGTTCATCAGCAGAGCATCCGTCGCCTTCAGCGCAAGCGCCAAGTCCAGGTGACTGTACATCCAAGTCGGTAAACGTCAGCTGTGGGTCTGAGAACACAGACTGACAGCCAAAGGAAGACCAGGGGGAGAGCTGACCGCTGCCTGCCTGGCAGTCCATCAGGAAGGAATCCAGCTGGGTCTGAAAGTGGAAGTTTTGGTCCATCTGTCCCCAACATGCAAAGTCAGTGAAGCCATCCTGATCAAAGTCTAAAAGCAGTCCGATATCCTCCATGTTTTACCCCTTTATACTCAAATAAGATCTGATAATGTAAAGAGGTTAAGAGCAAAGAGACAACAGAGACTCTAAAATCTACCTGAGTGGATCTCTGGTGTGTGTCAGCTTCCTGGGAACATCTCGATTAAATACTTCAGCGCCTTCTCGCTTCTCTGTGGGTCGCTGTGGCCAAATTCTAAAGGCTGAAAAGAAGCTCTTCAGGACTCCTCACCCCTTGTCTTTGATTGTTCATTGCTTCAACAACAAAAAACAAAGAGATGAACAGATCTCTGAATAACTCAAAGCTCAGAAAACACATGTCTAATTATAAGCGTGCTCTCATGTAGTCCCTGACACAAAAACATTCAGGATGTGCAGCAGTGGAAGATCTGAGTGTTGTGGCGCAGCAGGCCATGCACACCCAGTAGCTCCTGAATGGGATTGTTTCATGTATTGAAGCTCAGCTGACAACAACCACTGACAGAAACACATGAAAGACCAGAGGTCTTTCATGTGTGTCTGTGAAATTTAGTTTCACAGACAAAAAGATTTTGAAGTAAATTTGGCATATTTAATGCTTTCACTGTACACTTCTAATGGATTTTACGTGCTGAGATTATAGCTTTCAAAAAGACCTACGAAATGCAGAATATTCCAACAAAATTAAGTCAACTCACCCACTGTATTTTGGGTAAAAGCCACATTAATACATTCCTAATTTGCAAATGATATGACTAACTAAGTGGCAAACGACCGAGGAGATGCACGCTGTAATTATGCTGCAGCTTCATCACATAAACAAGGTCGTTCTTAGGGGTTGGTTGGAGGACAGAGCAGGGATAGAGTCTAATTCAGCAAAGATAAATGTTTGCAAACACATGGTTTTGATTTCAGAAAGTCCTTCAGGATGCTAATTTGAAGGGATTCGGCTTGTTGCAGTAAACACAGACAGCATGAGGTGCTTTGATGCAGATGGAGGCTGCAGATGATCTGCTCCAAATAATCCATAATGAAACAGGTGAATCATGTCTGAAATTTATTTTTTGGAAAAATTGGTAAAGAGGACTGTTTGGTGCTCATAAAAAACAAGTGGATGATTTATTTTACCTTTTTGCAGGTTTTATGTTGTTTTGGCAGGACTAGTTAGTTTTAATCAAGTTATAAGTTGACAATTAGGCTTAAAAGAAGCCGCATCAGTTTTCACCTACTGCCATTTCGAGCATTACCATACCTTGGTCGGATGTCTCTGAACCTCTTCAGTAGAATCCAAAAGGAAAATTAGGTCATAAGTGCCAAGTTAAAGTGTTTCCCTGGTATTCACAGGGGCACATTGTGAATACCAGACTGCCTGCGAACTGCCTATAAATTGCCAAAATCCACGAATACTTGAAACAAACTGTGAAAATCTCTATGACTTATTGTATTTCTGATGATGATGCAGATAATGCAGCCTATTGAGGATATGAACTGCAATTTTATTAGATCATAATTACATTTAATTATTATCATTATTAGACTTAAAGATTATACCATAATTGAACCTAATCAGTGTCTTGGCTTTCTAATTAGTAAGTTGTCTCCTGGAGGGCCATCCCAGGACGTTGTGCCGCCTGCCAGGAACAGATCTCCCCCAGCTGACGGCCAGAGTTTGGTCTGCTGCCGGTTCAAGAGACGCGCCTGTCAGATCCAGATTCACCTTATTCTTTACAGAGGCACTCAAGTGGTCTGGACAGTTTGAAAAGAGAGAAGGGACTCTTAAAGGTTGAAACAAAAGGGAGGGTGGATAAATGTCCTTAGAACCATCAGCAAAGAAACTTGTCCAGTGCTCATGGTAATTTAAAAATGTTTTACATTGATTTATTGAAATACATCCTATACTGGATTTGTGATATCCTTTCCAGAAGTTAAACTGAGCCTGGAAAAGTCCAGCATGCCTTGGACGCTGTGCAAAAACACATGCTCCCAATTAGGCCTGTGGTTTGAAGTTGTTCCCCACCTGGGAATTACAGTGTGGAAAACAAGGATGTTAATGAATCTGCAAATCAAACAGACATAGTCGGAATTGACCCACACACCTGTTCTTTCAAGTTCTTTGCAATATTATGATTTGTTAATCAGTGACAGACTGTGTCACTTCCTACAGATGATTTGTGCTGTTGCACTCTGACAGGGACTGTAGAGTCAGAGCCAAAACGCTCTGCAGCAGTGCTTCTGCGCATCTCATCTGTCTTCCACTCTTCTTCTTTTTATTTGCTCATTTTTTCCCCTTAACCTTCTTGCCTATATATTGACTTTCTTGTATTACTGAAAGTAACTTAAAACCGTTTAGTGCCACCTCACTAACTGCAAAGTTTTTCAAATAAGACACATTTAAACAATACCTCCTGACATGATAATGTGTCATGTAGCTGTTAGTTTCTGGTTAGTTTCTGAGTGTGCAGCGAAAAGTAGCCCAAACTTACAATGTACAACTTCTGTTTGTGGACATGGTTCTTTGAATGCCTTTAATGAAGACAAGACATACAGCTGCTTTACCTGTATCTAAAGCCACTGTACTTTTTACATACAGGTAATTGTACTTTTATTGTTATTTTAACAATTATTGAGTACAATAATCTCAAATCCGGTTTTCCAAATAACACTTGGGTAAATTGGTTGTAATGTTATTCCCAGATCCAAACTCTGAAGTCAGAGGTAAATGGCACTAAACATCAGTAGTAGTTACTGGCATTTTTTGGTTTACTCTCAACTGCTTTGATTTCTACTGGGAGTTTGTGAAATATTAACCCCTTTACTTCGCTATAGAGCTGGATTAATTTGAAGAAAATGGCATTGTGCTTTAATCATTTATCCTTGTTGGGATTGGGCTTGTTAACTCTGTATAAAAGTTATTTTGCTTCATATTTATATTGTAAGTAGGGTTCTCAATGTTAACATGTTAACGGGTTAACGCCTGATTAATCTTAAAGGTTTAATATGTTAATATTACATAATGCAGATTAATCGCATTACTTATTTTGACCTACAAGTCTCTCTCCTGCAGAGGGCTGTCTAGTTTACAGCAGCGTCTACTGCAGTCGCAATCAAGAGTGAAACAATGAGTGAGGAGAGTCAAACAGATTTTGGTTTAAAAAGTACTCCTGAGAGTTAACTTATTAATCTTGTTATGTACAAAAACTTGTACATATTGCAACAATTAATTACCCTTCCACCAAAGAACCAGTTTAGCTATAGAAAACGTTTCTAAATTAACACTAGAAACAAAGTGACTTATTTTAAACCTTCCCGAATATGAGAACTTGGAAAACTGACAGTCTTCAGGCATGTTTGATTAGAGACAATAAAAGATTTTCTTAAACACATTTCAAGCTTACAACATTAATAATAGATTAATTGTGATTAATCACATCACTACAGAGTAATTAATCTGATTAATTTGTTTTAAATAATTGACATCAACAATTGTAAGTAATTCATAATTCAAAAGTGCCACGGTGGAAACACCAAGTAGTACTAGTGATACTTGTACCACAGTTTGAGAATCAAGGCCATAAGCTAAACTTGTCCTCTAGTTCTTGTCCTTGTTTAATCTCTGGAGACGGATTTAGGTCTAGGAGCACAAATGCAGGCAACAGACACAATCTGAACCACGCATAACACAAAGAAAGATTACGTTTGCATGACTGTGTTCAGTGATGTGCATCTTGTTTGTTTGGGTACAGGGCCGATAAACATCTGGGATTTGAAAACCTCTGGGATCTGTTCTGGCTGCTATGAGGGAATGGCACAGCAGCCAAGTGTAATCTCCATCCCTGACCACAAACAACTCTTTGATCCGGCCTGGGACCGAGCCATTAGAATGTCACGGCACATTGAAGTGATAGCTCAGAGCAGAAGTTAGCCTTGACCACAGATCACCATCCAGATTGCTCCAGGCTTTTTTACCTTTAAAGGTAAGCAGCAATCAGCTTTAATGCAATGAACAGTATGTGCCCCTGCATCAAAGGGCATACCAGAGAGCAAAATGAAAATAATGCAGGAAATACCTCCACCAATTGCATACAATTCTCTCTTGCAAGAAAGGAGTTTTTGGATTTTAGGGCGACATTCGTAGGTTAAACCAACACGGCATGGTTTATGTGAGGAAAAGAACATCTAAACCTTGTTTGGTGCATCTAAGCATAGAGAAAAATATGTTTTCTAGTAAAAACAGTAAAAAGTTATCTAAATCCTGAAGTAAGGAAGTGGTTTGCTAGTTTTGTGCCACTTCTCTGTGTTTCAGCCTCAGATCGTGTCTGGAATAAGCATCATGGCTATAAAATGAGGCTTAAGCAAACACCCCTCTGGGAACACCACCCCTCTCCTTGGACTTTTAGGAGACTCGAGCTTGAATCTCAGCGCTCAAATTGATGAAAAAAAAAAAACCTTTTAAAAGACTGGGTGTGTTTACACTGAATGACAACAGGTGTTACTTAGATAACATGACTTCATCTCATATGCGTGTGAGGAAAATTTAATCGTAAGACTACTTTTTACTGCACAACAATCCCAAATGGTACATTAATTGAGAAGCATCTAAGAAAAAGACCACAAAACTGAAAATGGGTGAAAACAAGGGAATGTGTAATCAGCAGTATTTAGCGGCAACGCCTACAGAGCATAACAACACAACCGTTTGCTATCTGGCAGCGGATAGCTGTCACAAATATATTGAAGACCCAAATGATTTCAGCACATTTCTTCGACTCGAGAACAGTGAAGCTCATTTCAATCCTGAAAAACAGATTTAAACATTCAGAGCCAAAAAGACAGACCCAAAGAATGTGTGAAGGACTCAGTCACGTGTTATTTTAACGGCAGGTGAAGCAGACCACAGATAAATAATACCTTATAAAACAAACTGACAAGACTAACTCCTCTTATGCATCAAAAAAAAAAAAAAAACTTAGCAAAATCGTGGCTAATCAGTTTAGTCTCTTGAACAGCAAAACTTTTTTGATGAATATCAATCTCTTTTTGTGAAATTTATTTATTTAGTCTTTTAGAATCCTTTGATGCAGTCAATAAAACCATCTAACTTACAGGAATGATAATTTGATGGGAATCTCTGGGACAGTTTAAGAGCAGTTCAAATCCAACCTTTTATACTGGAACTGTAGTGTAATTTAATATGTGGGATACCCCCAGGCTCTATCCTGGTCCCACTTCTTTTTACTGTATGTACACCCTCTTGGACAAATCTTAACTTCCTTAAACTAAACTTTGAGAAAACTGAGTTTTTCCTTACACCAGAGAAGATGGTTTACATGTTTAGTCATTTAAAGTCCTGTCAACCCTAATTTTAGGAAACTAGTTGTTGCTTTTGTCCAGTCAATTCCTCTTGAATGTAACTAAATTATTTTCAATAATTTAGTTATTGGTGTCAAAACATTAGTTGGTTATTCACAGAGTAACATTCCCTCATCTAGATTACTAACCCACTTTTAACAGAAAATTTAGTTACAGGTCTTTAAGACAAACAGAAGAGTTTGTATCAGTCCTGTTTCAATAAATTGGCACTGGTCACCTGTCTTAGAATTCAATTCAAAACTTTAATTTTCAGGGTCCTGCAAATTCAAGCTACTTCTTAAATTACTGGATTGTTAAAGCCACATACTTCAACTCAAACTGTTTGACCCTCAAATGAAATTTGGTGTAATCCCAAAAACCAGATACAAAACTCAAGAGGATCAGCCTTTCAATACTGTTTTACATTGGCTGTGAAATTAACTTTTTTTTTTTTTTGCAGATGAAAACACTCCTGCCCACTGTGCTTTTATTTAACATCTTTTTGAAGACTTTATATTATATGTTTTACTTTTTTTTTTATTTTACTTTTATTTACAATTTCAGATTTTTTTTACATCAATATAAACAATGCATGATGTGTGACAGATGCTAAACTGTTACAGTTAACAGCTATGTCATTCTAGTTCCATGTTTGTTCTTGTTTGCAAAAACACTGAATTCAATATTTGAACAGAAGATGCCTAATAGAACAAAATCTTTAGTAGACCACTTAACACCATCTGGTGGTGACTTAAAGAGATAACAAATCGTCTCATTAGAAATATTACCCTTTACGTTCCATAGAACATAGTTTTTATACGTGGAAAAGTGTTGTATTAGCGTTGTTCTAGAGGAAAACTTATATAACAGTACCACTTGAAGCTGAATCTTCTCTCACTTTTACAAGTTTTTTTCGTTTGTTTCTTTTTTCAGTTCAGGCATTTACATGGCAGCACAGCAAGCTACTGCAGGAATTTGGAAAAGTAGCTGCATAAAACTCTAAATAAGTAGTGATATACTGGAGCTGTATTTTAAAAAACCAGTTTGATAGATTTAAAATGCCGTGCAGAAACTGGCGTTTGGACTATTAATGATAAAGTGACAATGTTAGCCAGACATCATGAGTCTTTTTCAAATTTGTCACTGCACAAAGTGAGTCAGAGATGTGTAAAATAGGACTTGTGCTGGGTGCATTTTTATTCAGGATGTCTTTCTGTTTACAGAAATATAAAACACCAATATTAAATTATTATTTTTGAAAACAAGCTCAACAAAGTTTATATGAATATTTTAATTTCTATTATTACAAAGCACACAAAAGGAACAAAATGGCAAAAAATGCATTAGTGGAGCCATTCAAACATCTTGGATTTATGAGCAGTTTTCCTCTTAGGCTGACCAGTGGATATCACATCAATTTAATTAGCATCGATGGAAAAATATAATTAAATATGAACTGATAATAAATGTCTTGCCACTGTTTTATTACCTCAATTGGAAATGACAGCAAAAATAAGTTTAATTTTTCCATCTTGCTGTGTGACTCCACAGACTGCGTGCTCAGTAAGCACGAGTCATTTTGGAAAGAAATTGCGCATGGATGACTCATCCTGGGCAGTAACTCATTCTCAGTAATGGAAATGGTCTTTTGAACAACAAATCCCAAATTTCTTACATTTCCCTTTGTAAATTAAAAAGTCAGATTACTAAAACCAGCATAAGTGTTGTTTCCTCAGAGCTCATATGATGTGGGTGGAGAGGATGTTTTATTGCCTGTTTCACAGACAGTATGGGACCCCGGTGACCAGTAAATTTAACATACATTTGAGCAGCCATGCTGTCTTATACCAACAGATGCTGTGCATGATTTTCCAGGTACTGTAATCAGCAGATCATTTCAACCTTTACTTGATGATTTTGTTCTCTAAATCTGCATACCAGGAACACTCCTGCTCAGAGCAGATGTTAATATTCTCCCCCTGCCACTCCACATCCTTGGAGCTGAGCACTGACAGGTCCATGGAGACGTTCACATACACACAGGCCTGATGGTCAGGAGATGGTCTTAACAGGCACAAGGCTGTCTTAGGTCACTGCACAGATATGCCTGCGGATGGGCTTTTAGCATAAACACCATCTGTCTTTAGCTTTGCTTGCAGTGACCTTGCTGTATACGTCAGCTGATCTGTTGAATGTATTCCCAGTATGACTAATAGGAAGTTGAAAAAAAAAATATATAATGTTTGATTAACAGTCCAAATTGAAGCGCTGGAAAAAATTGGCAATGATTGAACAGATTTACAGTACTGTGAAAAAAATTAAGCCACCCCCAATCTCTTTATCTTAATTCCCCAAACAGCCAAATATCCCTGTGCCTCCCAGGCTTTTAAAAAAATGTATTTTCTTTGAATTTGGCAGTTTTTTCACTCATTCTGTTCTTACACTGTACCTGAAAATAATTTAAAATTGTCCTTAAATTCAACAATAATGAAATGGTGGACAGAGGGGTATTCGATGTCTTCAACAACTAAAAATTAAAACCAGTAAAGACATGTAACAACACCGCAGTGAAATAAGGAACTATGATATATGGCCATGTTGTCTGTTCATCCAGATAACTTAGCCCTCCTCTTTTTAGTGATTAAACACTGGAGAGAAAATAAGTGAAAAGTCAAAATAAAGTCAAAATAAAAATGTTAAAAGGCCTTCAAAAAGCCAAAAAAATATTGATCACCTTATTACATAAAAATAACCTTTTACTCTTTGAAAACTATGCTACATGGCAATGAATCATCTTTGGTTCATGGTAAACAGGTAACATCTTGTTACTTGTTCATGATAATATGGTAGCTGCTATAACTTGTTGAAAAAATTACTGGCAAGTTAGTTTTGGCTCATTTCAAGTGTACTAAGATATTTACACTAAAAACTAGACAAAAAAGATTTGTTTATTTATGTGGTGTGTCTTTGTGTAGGGGGATTTTATAAGTTTACATTTTCTCCTGAGTTACATGGCACTTGTTAAGTTTACTGACAGGCACATGTGTAATGTCAGTTTGCTGTCAACTCAGTTGGAATCACTCAGTTTTGTTTATTTAGATTTATATAAAAGGACACTTAAACACATTGCAAAATGAATTTTCTCATTGGCCTGTGCATTTCCCTACAATCATTGCCTTCTTGAGAAAGTCGAGTTAGAATCATTCTCCACTTTGATCTGCAGCAAAAGCCATGACTCCACCTGGGACAGTGGATGAGCACCATGGGCTGAAAGAGAGGAAGATGGGCTGCTTAAACCAACTAAGACCTCAAGTAATTTTTTTACCACTTAAAAAAGATGTATGTATTTATAAATGTTTTTTTATTAAAAAAATCAGAATAGAAAACAAACAGGATAAAAAAAAACAAATTGTTCCTAGAAGGACATCAAACAGAAAATGAAAACATATTAACAAGATTAACTAGTCATGACCCATAAAATCCCAGGAGTTTATATGAAATGCAATTAAAAATCTCTCGGGGGGGGGGAAGCAAATGCCAACTAAAACAAATATGGTTCATGTCTGAAAAAAGAAAACAAAGTCCATCAAAGCAAGACTAAAGCACGCAAAAAAAAAGAAAAAAAGACTTTAAGTTTGGGTGACAGTGAGTGGGTGGAAGACACCAATACTGAGAATATTGCATAGTTTAGTTATGATCCAACAGGAGTAAGATTCACACTGTGTTTAATAAAGACGCTGCAATTCTGTTTTGGTGCTGGATGAAAAATTCAGCGAACAGTCAGAGAAACTAAACATCTGGGGAAAAATTCCTGTCATATACTACAAAAATAATATCAAAAGGCTTATTCCTGAAATCTTCAGTATGAGATCAGGGAGGGATTGGTCTCTGATTATGTAGTTGTATTCAATAATCAAAAATAATACTGAGTTTCTTTATGTCAGTTAATTAAGTGAAACACATGTAGATTGATTATACGCAGACTAAAGTTTTGGTCCTGGTAATTAGATGATTTTACGCTTCTAGCTAATGAAAACACAATCTTTGACATTAGAGCATTACATCACATCGTCAAAAAATTAAAAAAAAATAAAAAATACAGAAATGTAGTCTTATTGAAACAATATTTTATGTAATGCTGCAGCTGCATTACAGAGTTAGAAATGGGTGGGAATTTTGATCCCACCCATTTCAAGATTTCAGTCGTAATTCATCAAGCTCACAAGCTCACACTTCAACAAAGTTAGTACAAAAACGAACATCAAACTAACAAAATCAAGAAAACTAAAAAACATTTAAACTCACTGACAACTAAGTTCAATAATTTGTTAATGCTTTACACATAAATTTAGGTTTGAAGTTTAAAATCCCTGTACCAAAGGTTTCAATACTTTATCTAGGAACTCAAATATCTTCAGACTAAGCAGACTAAGTTGTTGATTTTTTATCAGTAAACCCTTAATGATGTGTGGTGCCAATGATTTGACTACCCTGACATTTTTTTTTCTTTTACCAATCTAAGACCTAAAGTAGCATACAGAGCTGAAGTTTGCAGCAGTTTCAGATTGTTTATTGTTTTCCATTAGTCCAAACCACAGATTTGTCTGTCACACCATCCAGCTAGCTTTCAGACTTGCAAAAACCTTTCTCGATTCATTTCTTAATCAGCAAAATCACTGCCACAACACAATGCAAATAATTTAATAATATTTAAGATGAATGTGGGGAGATATGAGGCTTATTAAATGCTGGTCAGTAGAAAGCAGTCCAAGTTTTCTGTTTAATCCTCAGTGGTCCAAACATTTTACTTCTCTTTGTTGTTTTTGTTCTGATTCCTTTGACCTTTTGATCGGTCTGCACTCATGTTGATTCAGACCTCGAGCCGTCGAGGCACGCAAGCATTTCTAATCAACAGGCTCTGAATTAATCCAAGCTTAGAAGAGAGCAAAGTCACACCAAAAGCTTCAGCATCTGAGAACAATTAAATGTCTGGTTTTCATGAGAGCATGATTTGCCAGTTGACAGTTTGAGTTAAGGAAAAGGAAAGGGAGGAGGGGGATCATTCACCCCTATGTGCCCCACTGCCTGCTGGAATTATACCACCAGCACACATCATAAATGAGGCCTGACCAACTTTGAATCACAATGTCAAAGAAAACAACATCTGAAATGAAAAGCAACAACCCTGCAAATATTCAGATCCATTTACCAACGTGAGAAGCACATTCCCTCCTGGCATGCAATGTTGCCACTCATATGGCGCCGACTCACAGATCTTTTGATTATTCCAAACCAGGACCGTAGAGCAGGGAACTTTGGCATTGTGTAAGACCTGGGTATTGTCGTATTTTATAATCCAGTACCAGTTTTTATATTTTTTATGTATCTATGAAAGTAACTGTGATATAATTTTTTTTCTTATACACTTTTCACAGAGAGAATATAAAGGAAGATGATTATTCTTCAATTATTACTTCTTTAGTTTATAATACTGTACAGTTCTTCGTTAATCACTCCAAATGGTGGTACTTTTGGTCTGGGGAATTCAATGTAGTAGACCTGCAAGAAATAGCTGAAGGCATGAAAGAAACTAAATGAGAAATCTATCAATTTTCTGCATCTAATCATAAAATGGATTAGTCAGTCTAGGACAGGTTCAACACATGATACACTCAGGTATGACAAGCATGCACACAAGTGACCAATGGGCAATTTGGAGTTGCCAATTAGCCAAACATATGATAGCGTAACTGTTAGAGGAAGCCAAAATAAAGCCAAGCGTGCACAGAAGAACATACAGACATTGAAGGATTTACAGTAAGGACCTTTTTTCTATAAGGTAACAATGTAAACACTATTGTGTCATGTCTCGGTATGAAGGTTTCAGTTCAACCAAATGCACATTCATATTTTTTCAAGTTTTATGTCCAGGTCTCTGAGGCCAGAGAGCTTGACATTTTGACAGAATCTTTGCTTTTTCTTTGAATTTGCTCTTCTGGACTGAGATCTCAGAGGTACTTCCTGTTTTCTGCTGAATCCACTTTTATGGGTCACAAAGACCTTGACTTTTCTACCACTCTTTTTTATCACTTTTTCCTTATTTCTGATGTTTCTGTTGTTTGAGACTGACATGTCCGTCATTACTTTTCTCTTGTCCACTTTGTCCTTCCCTCAGTGTCCTGTTTGTCTTTCTAGATCTGAAGGTCTTCCTGTATCTTAGGCAGAAATAATTATTTTGAACTTGTCTTGATGGTATCTCACACTTCTTGAGGTTTACAGCCCCAACTCATGCCAAAAATGTCAGTTACATGTTCATTGCCTGTGTAGCTGCCAGATGTCATGTGCAAGACTGCTGTATGGACATCCTTCTACTACCTGCATCTTTTGTCCTGTGTAAGGTGATAGACCCTTGTATCTATGACTCTTGCACTGCTGTTACTAGTACTGTCCTTGTGTCCACCTGTTCACGAACCTCCTAAATATGCTGGAGATGCATGTTGTGTAGAAGAAAGTCTTTCCGTCTTTGGTTCTCTTCTTCCACACTGGGTTTCTGCTGCCTGAGATCATCATTCAGCAGTTCATAGGTGAGTAAAGACTGTTACTCTAACACTTTTTAGTGACTGGCTTCCCTTCTTCTATTTAGCCCTATCTCAACTTACAGTAAAATCCTTCACACCTTGTGAGGAGTTTTCTTGTCTTGCTCTAAGTGCCATCTAGTTCCTCCTTTGGCAAAGCTATTTTATAAGTGGGGTAGCTGATGAATGACATGGTACACATAGATAGTGTTGACTTTGTTTTTACCTTTAAGCCGATCCTTAATGGCATTCCTTAGTCTCTGTAGGAACTTGGTCGAGGATGACCTCATTATTTCATCTTTATCATTGAGGTTTGCATTTTGGATCATGAGAAAGTAGACTTTCAAGATATTTGAACTCCTTCTGTTGTGATCAGCTTGCCTTTCTTGGAAGCCAATGGGCTAACACAGCAAATTCTGTAATACCAAGTAAACAGAACAAAGAAAACCAAGTTACTCTGTAAATGAGGACTAAAGTTTTGGTTCCGTTTGAAAACACTTAAAAAACCCAAAATATTCATTGGACCATTAAATCTGTTATTAGGACTGGAAAGAATCTGGTACCACAAAAAAAATCTGTCAAGAAATGGCAGACCACCCAAACTTACAAACCAAGCAGGGCGTGAATTGATCAGACAAATAACAGAGAAGCCAAAAATAACACTTAAAGAGCTGCAAAGTTTCACAGAAGAGACTGGAACTTCTGTACATACAAAGAGAATCAGTCAAATAAATATGTTGCCTTCTATCAAGAAATGTTGGAAATCACTAAGAAAACAGAGTTAAAATTATAATTTTTTAAAAAGATTTCTCAGGAACTTCTTGTGGGGAATCTCTTCTGGTGTTTTGCCGACCTCTGTGGGGTTAACGGCCTCGGTCAGCGCTGTATTGGTGATCTGGACGCCAGAGGTTGATATGGGCCATTGGTCATTTGGGGAAGGATGGGTTTAGGTTTAACCTGTTGCTGTTTTTTCCCATACCTGAAATAATGTACCAGTGGAGTTAATACTTTTTCATCCATATTAAGGAATTATTGACTTAAACCAATATCTTATTTCTTGCTTTTAAGTTGGTTTTGTCTTAGTTCAAGCGTCTTAAGATATTTGTACTAGAAACTAGACCAAAATTATTGGTAAAATTTTGTGTTTTTGCAGTGAAGAAGCACCAGCATTATCTTATCCTTTAATATTTCTTTAATAGTAGGTGAAAATGACTGAATCAATTTAATTTAGTTTTCACTGAACACTTGTCACTTTCATTTTTCCCTTTTGTCATCTTGCAACATGATTTTCAGACATTGTCGCCAATTCAATCTTTTCAACAAATAATCAGGAAAAAAAAAAATAAAGCCTTTATGTGCATGCTGGTTTGAATGTTTAAATAAAAAAAATGCTTTTTGCATATAGAAATGCTTAGATTAATCATTATTTTATTAGGTCTGTAAGCTATAGAAAGCTGCGTAAAAATTGTCTTTTTCAAATTTGTCTTTACTATTTTTTTAAGACAAATGTAGCTCTAACTACACCACTGAGGAACAAGGCACTCTACTCCAACATTTGAGTCAGACTGAATTGCTCATCGAGTTGATGTTACCGTTTTATAACTCATGTAACTGCTGCCAAGGACAAAAATCCCCTTGTCCTTGTTCAATCTTGGGCCATTTCATGGAGACAACAAAGAATTGGGAAAAAGTGTTTCGGGACAAAGAGAGAATGAATACTACTGCAGAAAGAAAGTTTACAAATTGGAAACAGATTGCTAAACATAAACACAAACCCTTTGACGAGAGCAGAAAAAGGAAATTAGATTCACAGGAAGGAGTATTGATGACTCATTCTGGTAAAGCTGGAAATGAATAGTGGTTTGTTTGGAGGCGCTACATTGATCTGTATGTGGAGCCTGTTGTATAAATCGGGACTAATGAGCTTTTAAAGAAAAACTGTTTCACTTTCTGTCCTGGTCTGTTAGCTTGCTTTCCATAAGAGTCACTTGTATAATCAATACCTTTCAATCAATGACACAGAAACTTGTTTCCATTGCTTGAGAAATGTATTTTTGAAAAGATTTTAAAAAGAATGTTGCAGCCTTAGTCATCACACACAAATCCTGTAGGAGAAGAACCTATAAGAGCTACCCGAAAGATCTGAACTTGAGTTCTTGTAAAGTTTAATGTCCTGGCCGGAAAGAACTTTGAATTTCTCTGTTCTTGTGGAAACTAGACTTTAAGAGTTTCCTTTGGATCAGCTCAACCTCACCGGTTTGAGTAATCAATAATATTTGTATTCATGTTTATACTCTGAAGTAAATTTTTCTCTTCTTGTTTTTCTCATCCAAAGTACCCCTAGAATAGGGGTCTGCAAGTGGCTCTTTAGGTCTTCAACAATGGCTCCTGAATATCAGGTTTTCACTTTTTTTGATTGAGTACTTGCTTTGAATTTCCACAACAGAATGACAATAAAAGTGCCAGCAATATATTTCTTTTTATATCTATTCATCTTTTTATAGGTTGGAAAAATGGTGCTTTTTCTTTTTTTACAATATCATTTCTTCTCAAATATCAACATCCCATAGAGAGAATCTGTCCATCTTCTTTAGCAAAAGTTTTATCTATCCATCCTTTTTCTATACCCACTTTTCCACGCAGGGTCAGGAAGGGACTAGTGCCTGTCTCCAGCAGCTATTACATGATTCTTTAAAAATCACAACAAATATCCTGAAGCAGATCTCTTAATAAAATTAAAAGTTGTCTTTTTAAAATAGATTGAGACATTTGCAGCTCTAAACAAGTTTTATAAAGATATTCTGGGGGGGTGAAAAGAGTCTCTCTGATTGTAAATCTTCCAAACCCCTACCTGAGGCTCCAAGAATAAAAAAAATTATTGTAAATTATTTAAAACAAAGACACAGACTGCTTATTATAATCTCTGTAGAATTTGACATTAGATTAAAGGAAAGTAAAAGTGACTGCCCATAGTCATCATTTCCCTATTGTTGTTGAACAAGTTACAAGCTTTTTATAAAGCTATTAAAATCTTGCAAAATCTTTCACAAAGAGAATTATCGGCTCATTAACATCATGATTAATGTCAACATCATTTTGGACAAACAGTGACTAACATAACTCCCAGCCTGACCCGTGCCTCCTGTTATCCCCTCCCCTCTCCTCGTCGTTCCCCCTTGCGGAAATAAGCATAATATTTTGGACTACCAACACATTTCTTTGATCTTTGGTTTCTGTGGATTTCCTGCTGAATCACTTGAAACACTGGAGCCATCTAGCCAATTTGATGAGTCAGTGCGTTCTTGAGGCGAAAGTCATGACATGTTACACAGTAAATTATAGTGGATAACATCAAACAGAATCTAATTCCACTACACCAAAAACATTGTCAAAAACAAACCCTTAAAACGTTCAGTGTGGCTCATAAGGAAGACCACAAAAACAAGAAATGTATTATTCATTACTTCAGTTCATTTTAAGAGAATATATTGTTTGTGAGCCCTTTTTAAATCATAAAATATACCGCTGAGAGTAAAAAGTTTAACTGATGGACAATGAAACAGAATTAAACAACTGAATAACACATTAGGGAACAAGAAAGTCTGTTTCTACAAAGGATGAAGGTTATCACGTTTTAAACAGGCTTTCCCTGAAGTCCTAACATTTAAACTATCCAGAGACACCATTACCTGACAACCTGGAGGCTAGCACGCTGCCAAACTGATAAAGTCGCAGTGTTTTGGGGCAACGGAAAATAATTTCCTTCTGAAGATGGGTCCCACAGGGTCCAACTTGGACCCAGAGTCGAGGAACATGAACCATGCAGGAGGAATTCCGAGGCGGGGTGAACGAGAACGTCAGAGAGAAATGTCAAAGACAGACGGCCGCTCAGCCCTGAGCCTGTTTACTTAAAGCCTGATTAAAGCGAACTGTGAAAGAATTCAACATCCAGAGTGCTGAATGAATCAAACTGGTTTTAAATATTTGACATGCTGTCAAAATCTTCTTGTAAGAGTTTTGCTGATCTAATGCACATTTAACTATATTAAATAACATGAGACGAAACTGAGGAGCAGTGCGTTATAAAGGTGAACATAGAGGGAGCTTTCTTCCTGCTGATATTTGCTTAGGCTTTTGATTTTCTGTTTTAGTTGTAAATGGCTGTAAAATTAACGGCAAAAAATGGGTGTGATGCTCCATGTTACGGTTTTCGCTGTTGTACAAAATCCAAATAACACTTCAGATTTTGGAAGATTTTAACTCAAACACCTTTGACTGAAATGTCATTGATGCAGTGAAGTAAAACTAAACTTAAAAACAGTTGGCTGGTTCAGGACAAAATTTTACTTCATTTTTATAAAATATCTGACATGCTGGGGTTTAAAATGGCATGAGAACATTTTGCATAGCCATGCTTTTTAAAAAATATGCTATTTAAAACCTCAGTTGCACTTCTTTAAAGCAATATAGAGATAATTTTAATTTGTTGGCAAGCCATAATGTAGTTGCAGCTGGTGACTTCTTAAAATTACTATACAATATGGCTTGTTACAAAAGTGCCCAAAGCCAGTCACAGAGACTACCATCCTGCAACCTTTAGATGCATCCCAAAGAGGACTGGTAATGGGGCACCATTTGATTCAGGTGTGCTGGAGACAGAAGGATCCATCTGAAAGTTGAAGGGTAGGAGGTGAACTTGGGTGCTGCTTTTCCAAAGGTTATGCATTTATCAGGTTAGTAAGACTTGGAGCAAAATAAGGGAATTAAGTCTTAAATAAAAGGCTTTTGGTCTTGACACATAGCCTCGCAGCCATCCAAATGTTACTCAAACTACAGCTTTTCAGTCATCAGTGAGACTCTATATGAGCGAAACCTGATTTTGTAACAAAACCTAAAGGCTGTGGCATTGCACAGTATCAGTTCTGTACTCTAGTAAAAATAGTCTGTTAATGCCATACAGCTTGTGCATTCTATCAAAGTTTAGTTGCTTCTGTGTTACTGGATTTAAGTCCATCCATTTTCTGTTCACCCTTGTCCCTTAATGGGGTCGGGAAAGTTGCTGGTGCCTATCTCCAGCAAACGTTCCGGGTGAGAGGCGGGGTACACCCTGGACAGGTCACCAGTCTGTCGCAGGGCAACACAGAGACACACAGGACAAACAACCATGCACTCACATCCAGGGATAATTTGGAGAGGCCAATTAACCTGAAAGTCATGTTTTTGGACTGTGGGAGGAAGCCGGAGAGAACAGGGAGAACATGCAAACTCCATGCAGAAAGACCCTGGGCCGGGAATCAAACCCAGAACCTTCTTGCTGCAAGGCAACAGCTCTACCAACTGTGCCACTGTGCAGCCCCTGGATTGAAGTCATATCTCAATATTCAGTGAAGCACAAAGACATCAAAATTAATTTGTCAAAGTTGTTTTAATCATAGAACATTTTGTCATTTACAGCGATCGTTTTTACTTGCATCATTACAGCAAGTAAAAACTTCCGATAAGTTTTTACTTATAGCGAGTCTTTTTTAAATTTTTGGATTCAATTTAGATGAAAAATGTTTCCCCTCAAATATCAATCCTTGTGTTCTCAAAATTAGTGAATTATTGGTAATCCTGCTGGAAATCATTTTGCCGATCTTTAAGGGAAGTTTTTACAACCTTGGGAAGTACTAAAATCTGATGTTATAAAAAAATCTCTGGGAATGAAGTTCCAAATTGACCTCACAAAGGAATGCCTGCATATTGCTGACAATATATGAAGTCTTGCATTCTTGCTGCAACTTTGGCTCTGTAGATGAAATACTGTAAAGAAGAAAATGTGTGGTCGTGACCTTTACAGAAGTCTGCACCCTCCAAAATTTTGTTTTAAGTTTTCACTTTCCCAGACATTTGTTTTCACTGCCCAGACTTCAAAGAGTAGTTGAAAAGGTAGTGATATCTACCAAAACCCTGCATTCATTCCCATTTACACAGGAGGTAAGTGGAGCAATGTGGTTCATATTACGTGATAAGCATCCTATATTCTCAGAGGCATTTTAATGACCTGCAGCCAGTGCTTTTGTGGTACTGCTGTTTACTCTCCTTTGCCACTAGGCATTAAAATGACAGCGGCTGGGGAGGGTCAGTAAGATCTTTATTACACAATGACACCCCAGGAGTATGATGAAAAAGCAGATCGGTTTTCCTTTTACTCAGAACACTGGTATTCTTTGTGTCTCTTCTTTTTTCCCCTCTGTCTGTTTATTTTTCGCTGTCTGGAGATGTTAGGGCAAGCGTACGTTCTTCCCCTGCCGTGACTGTACGAGTGTGTTCTGATGGCCGTCAGGAGGGACGGATTGTGTATTGTTTCAGGCCTTGTGGCATGCCAGCTGTCATGGACGGCCTCGGCTGAGGTTTTCCCCAGGCCTCCGTGTTGCTTACTCCTGACAAGTGCAGTCTGTGAGGTCTTTGGCAGCTACGTCAAACCATCCGCTGATAAGTTTGAAGCAGAAACGAGGACCTCGCCGCAGATGGATTTTCACTAATTCAGGTTACAGATTCATCTGAACCAGGGTAAACCAAGAACTGCTGCATTTGTGAAGAAAAAGTTAACTGCTCAGATTTCTCATACTGATTGCATAATTATATTCATGCTAAAGTGTATATTTTTTCTGAAATCTTACAGATTTGCACGTTTAAACTCCTGAAAACAGTTAACTACATAATGTCAAGTTGTGATGTCAGAAGATATAAAACGACAATATACCATCCCCACTAATGTACGGCTAAATATCCTTAAGCAAGTTACAGAGAAGTGATGTGCCTTTTGTCGCAATCAACAAGCTCCTAATGCAGCATATTTACTCAGTCTACCTCAAGTAGATCTGGATTTTGAGCATAGTCCATGCAGTTTGTATAGAGTATAAATTGAGCATAGTTTAAAATGCAAACTTTTAACAGACAATGCATATAATTAATTAAATGTGTAGTTATTTAATTTGTGGTTCCAAAGTAACCCCCACAAATACCAATGATTCAATGTCATATTTTGTAATTACTGTCTTCTGCAATCCCCCCCCCAACTGTGTCCAAACTTCAGCAAATTTCAACCTTCACTGAAACAAAAACTGGTTTGAAAACAAAAGCTGATCCATCAGTGGTCTAAATTGAATGTCGCTTTTCACAGTGAAGGCATTTTGTAATCAACATGGACTTGCAGGATGCCAACCAAGAAAGAAAATCCTGATCCAAAATCTACACCATAGCAAAAATTCACAGCTTCCTACACGACCAAGATAAACCAGGTTTATTGGCCACAATAACAACAACTACACATACAGAAGTCAAAATGAAGCTTTTTGACTTCTGTCATGGCTGACAGTTGGTCAGCCATGTCTGACCAACTGTCAGACATGGCTGTTTTGGTGCCAGTCATATGGTGCACAGCACAAACTGGATGAAATATTTAAAGGACTAAGTCTAAATTCATCTGGTTTGCCTCAAATCAACAACAAGGCTTAAACTTGGAAGAATTTGGGTTTCTGAATTGAATTGATGAATTCATTTCAGACATTCCACCAAAAGAAAAGCAAAACAAAAGTAGTACTTACATATTCCTAAGTGTAAACCCTGCTACCTGCTACATATACATAATTACACACAAATACACCACTTATTTTGTAACTATGTCTGAAAAGGAGTATGAAGAAGTTTTTGCACAGATCTGAAATGACTGTGGAGTAGAAAAATACAACTACCTTCACAATGCAAAGTTATTGGCAGAACTTTTTAATTTTGGAGAGAAATGTTTTTTTGGCACTTCAGCATGTTTCATCCGCTCGTCACCATAGAGCTTCGTTGTTTGAATTCATCAGGCGACACCACAGAAGCAAAGTCTCTCTCTCTGAAGGCTTGAGCCTCATTTAAATGCATCAGAGTTTGTTTATTTGGATGACTTTTAGACTCACTTTGCTGCCTGCTATGTTCTGTTGCTGTGATCACAAAGGCCAATGCAGTGATGGAAAGCTTCCACAAAACAGTCACACAGAAACTTCTTTGTTCAGGAGAAACCTTTCAAGAGGTGACTCTTTACAAATCAAACATCCCAGTTTCAACAACCTTCACTGTTGTAAACCTGCCAGTTCTGCCACTATACCACACCGGCATCTTAAGAGTCAAACAAACAGGACAGACACAAGGTTTTTATTGTTAGACCAGGAATATGGACTTCTCACTTGAGTTTGTTTAATTTCCTGGAAGTAATACTTCAGAAAATCCACATTTTCCTCTCTTTTACTGACGAGTGAGGGGGATTCTAGTCATACTGTGGCTTTTAGTGCCAAATCCTAAATGTTTCTGGTGTGCTTTGAAACAAACAGCACATTACCATTTTGAGTACCCATGTCGAGTGGTTAAACTGGTCGGATTTTTTCCCTTAATTTCTCCTTTTCTCTTAAGTGTGGGTACAATGTTTTGTAGATTCCCAAGCCATAATGTGTTTTAAATTGAGTGTAAGATGATAGGACTCTGAAAATGAAAGAATATGATGTATTGTGAATTAAATATGCATTCCGTGCAGAACACTTATTTAGCTTCTCCACCGTTTTTCTATTTTAATGCAGTCCCAGCTTGAGGGAGGTGTAGCTTCTGTCAAAAGCTCTCTTTTGGGCATGAATCTCAGAATGTTTTTGGACTCTTAATAATACATTTTGTTGTGGTTTTGGACTTGAAATGTTCTTTCTTATTTTGTTGTGTTCCGGGTGAAATGGTGATTAAACAAACACATGCGGTGAATTTAAAGAAATTGACTGCAAAAGTTTAACATTGATGTGTTTTTTTGTAATTGGGAATCCAAAAAAGATCCATAATTATACAAAGAAGCTAAAATATACCCCTGCTAACATTGGTTGAATGCTCAATAGCAAGTTATACAACAGCCACACACTATGTTTGCCTTTGAAACACTGTTTACATAATTCTGACTGAACATTTGACTGCTCCTCCCGACATTGGTTGGTTTGGTGACAATAGCTCACCTTTTGGGCCTAATCCATTGTTTTTAACCTAACCCCAATCAATGGATGGAAAATATAAAAAGCAAATGTTCAAATGCACTAAATACATCTTAAATTTATAGCCAGAATAATTGTTAATCTGTGGCCTGCATTGTAGGCAGGAATACAAAACAATGAAAACATCAAATTTTATTTTAAAAGTTTGATTTAATACTTGTTAAAATAGGAAGGTTCTCTGCAGAAGAGCATCTTAAGCTACAGATATATTTTCCTTACTCAATATGTCCCTGTAATTAATACTTAAACCATTGTGAATAATTATTCCTTCATAAAAAGCTGAAAATTGGGACGCAGTTTCTCAATATTTTCCTAAAATGTCCATGAAAGTGAGTCAGCTCACATCTATTCTTATTCCCTGTGAAATATACAACGTAACTTATCTGCATGTTGCTGAGCTACCGTCATCTTCTCTGGCTGTATATTTTTGCACATTATTGAGTCATTGTTATAAAAAAGGGTTTTCAGCAAGCATTGCTCAATGTTTTTATGCAAGCATCTTCCTGTTTATCACAGAAAAACATCCCCCACTGATGCTGCCATCACCATGTTTGACTGTGATGATGGATTTATGGGGTGATGCTCTGTCTCTCTCCTCCGTTCATGGAAAGGCCAAATTCAGAGCCTATAAAAATAGTCACCCTCTTGGATGTTTAAACCATTTTATTCCACTCACAAATCAGTGCTGATCAAAGAAATGTGTCTTTTTTCCACCAAAAACATTACTTTAATGTTAAAGTGAAAAACTAATTTCTCACCATCACATCATCGTGTGGCAAGGATGAAGGCTGGAATTAGCTTTTTTTCAGCAGGTACTGGAAAGATTGGAAAGGTAGGCAGAAGATAAAATAGATCCAATAAGATGTTAAATCCTAGAAGACAATTTATTTCCCTCCAAGGAGCTTTGGATAACATTTATTTTCCACCAAGACAACAACCTGAAGCATACAGGTAAAGCTACATGGAAATGGTTTAAAGACAAGAAGCTGGATGTTCTCGATTGGCCTAGTCAAAGCCTAAACCTTAATCAGATAGAGATTTTGTGACAGGACCTGAAAAGCTTTGAAATAATTTTGCAAGAAAAAATATCAAGAAAATTGCAGCGTCTAGATGTGCAAAGATGATTGAGACTTATCCACACAGATGAATCAATAAATACTGACATGAAGGGGGTGAATATTTATGCAATAGATTATTTTGTGTTTTATGCTTTTATTCAAGTTGTCATTGTTTTGTAAAATCATTTTTTAGTTTGAAATTAACCCTCGCCTCAATCCTCGTTTCAACCCTTCGCCTCAAACTCTTATCTCAACCCTACTCTGAAGTCTCACTTCAGTTTTTGCCTAAATTCTACCCTCAATCCTTGTCTTAGGCCTCAGCTCAAGCCTCTCCCGGTCTTGGGCTCGAGACCATTTTTTGATGGTCTCGGTCTCGTCTCGGTCTCGGGCGCTGAGGACTCTGGATTTTATTTCAAGACCAGTCAAGACCGCAACTGTGGAAATATCACTAAACTTACAGCAAACTGTCCAGTTTATTTGTTAACATGTTTGTTTTCACTGGATGCAAAACGCACCGATTAAAATCCAAGCAATAACGTGATTTACCAATTACGTGTTTCTGTTATTCCCCCCTCCTCCTCCTCCCCACCTTTCACTCGCACGCGGCGCTCTGTGACATGCGCAGTGGTTTCCTCTGAGCGGAAGAAGATGTCTGTCTAATGTCAGTAATAGAATTGCGCTGCATAAATCATAATAAATCCGATGGCGAAGCTAATTCAGCAGCGCTTCGCTTTCACAGACGGTGGGAACTACGTCTAACTTTTATTGTCACTTAGAAAAGAAGCTCAAAGAAAGATAAGCTCCGCTGACGTGATGTTAGCAAAACTAGCTGTACAGAGACACATAAGCATTTGTGATGGAAAAAAAGTCACTCACTGCGCTGAATTATTGTGCGGAGGTGTTGACTAACGTGTCGCAAATATGGGACAACACTGTGCCCAAAAGTCTGCAGTATAGCGATGTGACATTCACGAACAGTCCGATTCTTCTGAACGGCTCTTTACTAAGAAGACAGGACTGGAGCCTCACTGAGAGCCGTTCTTTGTTCTTGTAATGCTCTGTACACTGCAGTAGCTATTATTATGCATTGATTTAGCAAATAAATAAAACACAAGAACGAAAGCACGCAGAGCATGCACATTGCTCTTTGATTGTTTTCGTTCAGACATTACAGCATTGTGCTGCCTGGCTTCATGCAGCAGGAGAAGGTGAGAACAGTCATGGTGAGCGCCTGGTGCTTGGTTACTTCTTGCTTGTTGCTCCTTGGTTTAATGGTGCAGTGTTCATAGTTGAGCATTGTTTACAGTTAGTAAGTTGCCTTAATTGCTATGTTTAATGGTGCAGACAGTGGTGGTTTCTGACATGAATGATATGGGCAAACGCCCAGGGCGTTATCTTGTTAGGGATGGCATGAGACCACCGCAGATTGTAGCACAGACATGGAAGGAAAGCAGAACAAGGAGTTTGTTCTGCTTTTAATATTGGTTAAATTTATTTCAGCTCTAAGTATTTAATATCTAAGTGTTTTTCTGGGAATGTGAATCTTTCAGATCAATTTGAGAAGCAATTTTGATCGTATTTCACATTTTATTGTGACATGTAGCATGGGGCGCTGGTCTTGGTCTTGACTCAGTCTCGACTTCCCTTGGTTTTGGTCTTGACTTGGTCTCGGTCCCTAAAAGTCTTAGTCTTGTCTTGGTCTCGAGTTAGTTGGTCTTGACCAACTAACTGGAGACCATTACCATCTCTCTAATGGAGAGAGATGGTAATGTCTCCTCTACATTACCATCAATCCTCGCCTGAACTGTAACTTCAACCTCGCCTCAAATCTTACCGTAAACCTCGCCACAACCTTAACCTCTTCCTCAACCCTCATCCTTGCATGAACCTTACCCTGAACCTTTGCCTCAACCCTCACTTCAACTGTACCTTCAAACCTCTAATCTGAGGATACAGATATTGCAACCACCTGCACTTCAGATTACTTCATACATTTCATTGGGGGACAGGGAAAATATTTAGGTCATGTAACCTTAAGCCAGAATTCAAAACAAAATGATAGATTTATATAAAGTTCAACATGGCAGACCGGATGGACAAAGACATACATTGTGAGGTAAGAGTTGTTGTTTTCATATAATGTGAGAGTACTTTTTATTTTGTAAAATTTTGTTCTTGAAGTGATTTTTTTTTACCAATTTGAATTATAAAACAGAACCTAGTTATATTATTGGATTGAATGGAATTTTTTTGCAAACAGACTTTTGCAAAAAAAAATTGTAATTAACAGCTTTCAAGGATGTCTTTCCTACAAACGCGTCCACTTTTGGTATTTAAAAAAAAATATGCAAAAAATTCAATAACAAGACTGATTCATCACTGGGATTGTTTTAAAATGCGTCTCATAACTTATGACACATAAGTAAAAAAAATTATTTTATACCCCAAACAGGCAGACGTATCATGGGGGATATGAACCCAAACTTTTAAAAATAGAAGCTCTGTTTAAAAAAAAGAAAATTTCAAAATGTGTCACTTCAGCCTGGCTACATCAGAAAATGGAAACATAATCATTTTCAAATAGAGACATATATATATATATATATATATATATATGTGCCTGTGGATTCAAGGGTTAAGGTGGTTGTTGAGGTGAAGGTTAAAGGTTTTTGTTTGGATTTCATTTATTTATTTACTTTTTGTCAAAGCAGCCAAGTTTCCTTTTGCTTTTTTCAGTTTTTTTTTTTTTTTTTACTTTTGGAAACTTTTACTGTTTTATAGCATTTATGTCTTGGTCTATACTTTATATTAAAAAACAACAAAGGAAGGATAGGATGGTTTTGTTGTTATTCTCACACGAATAATCCGGAAGTTATTTTTGAGTTTCTTGAAGATGATTGTTGATGTTTTGTGTTAGTTTTTAAATTTACATAAACAAACTTGTGAACGCTTTTAGTTTTCTTTATTTGTAGTTTACAATTACATTTAAGCCAATAAATTTTGGTGGATTAGGTTTGAATGTACAACTTAACTTGATCAATCTGAGAAATAAATGCATCACAAACCTGTCTGAATGTTTTGCACAGAAAAAAGGTGGGTGTCATCAACAAATGAACGAGCGAGAGAAGTGTTTTAAAAAGAACTGCAGTAAAACAGCGGAGCATCAATCAAACAGCAGGAGACAGAGCTGATGACCCGTTTAAAAAGATATAAAGTTTAAATCTGTGCCTTTACCCCTCCCCTCTTCTTTTCTCTTTCTGAGCGTTGCCATAGCTGTCTTCAGCTTCACTTTGTTTTATGCAAAAGCCGCCATGACCAGAAGGACCAGATTTGCAGAACTCCTTTGATCCTGTTATGATTCTTTTATTTGCTTCAGCCACATCCTTTTCTTTCTTTTTTTTTTTTTTGGAGCTCCAGTCGTACCACAAGATGCTTTGAATTAGGATGAAGGATGGAAGGAGAGGTGAGGGAAGGGTAGAGGAGGGCAAAGGGATGCTTCAGACAGTTGTGAAGGTTTGAATCTGGTAAGAAAAGAAAACTGGATCGGCTTTTTATAGTTATTTTATTGCTTGTATTTATTTTATTTAAATGAATTTTCTCCTTACATGTACGGATATTCATATTATTTCTTGGATGGGAACTTGCCACTTAATTTGGGTTTGGATAAAAATATTGTTCTACCAAAGTAGCTTTAAGTGAATTTAGATTCACCTAAAACTACTTTAGGTTATCCTCCAACAAAAGAGGTTTGTGCAATTTTACTATTGTTTTGCCTGTTGACATCAAAATGACATTGAGTTTTACTTTTAATCTGCAATACTAAACATGAGAATTGGAGTATTCTCAATTAAAAAATTGCATGAAATATCTAAAGTAATATAAGTAATTAAATTACTTTAGATGCTGGATGTCTGAGTCAGGACGTAGCAACACATTTTGAACAGAGATTGTGGTTGTAAACAGACAGGTTGGTATGAACTGCTCCGTGCCGATATGTTGGTACCAGCCTGATCATTTGATATTTTTCAATGTGCGAGTACGTAGTAAACATGTTTTGAGGGCAGATTCAACTAACAAAACTAAATGTGAAAGTCAGGTTGTTTCCTGCAGTTTTTCGCCTCCATACTTTGCACAGATAAACTGTGTCTATTACACCGGCCATAAAAGAAAGTTAGTACATGATTTTTCTTGGTTATAGATCGCTAAAATATTTTATAGTAGTACTTAAACATTATAAAATAACACAATTAGAAGTTTATGTACTTTATCCAGGAATCCTTGTTATTTTCATGAGTTGCAACAAATTATTTGGCTCTTTTAGTTAATTATAAACAGCCATAAACATTTGTTTTGTTTTTCTCTTTTTACATATTTCCCCTCGTTCTTCCCCCCACTACGCTTTTTATTTTGTTCTGTTTTGAAACTGTACATACATACATAAAGGTACATTCCTTATTTTCAGTGTCAAATTTAAGCCATAAAATTTAACTTTATTATTTTATATAATGACATCACAAACATAAAACCTGTAGTGAGCTACACTGAGCAGTCAGATATGAGTTTAAAAGAATAAAAAATGTGAATAATATGTCAATGATAGCTGCTAATTAGAATATTTTAAATGTTGAGCATAAAAAGTTGCTCCAAAAGAGACATTTTATTGGTCAATCTGTCTGTGGAAATATAGAAAACATTTTAACACAGTGAGAAAAGAATAGAAGTTTGTTAAAATGAGCTAGAGCTATACCACCAACCTGCAATGCACATAAATAATCCAAGCTGACAAATGGCTAATATCTCACTGATCACAAGGCTCTATATTAGCTTCCATTTATCTTCAAGGGGAGTATTTATTTTCTAATTTGGTTTGGGAAGTAATGGCGAAGAGGAGAGGAAGTGTAAATGGGTTTAGATCTGTTCCCACATGTGGGACATATTTGAAAGTATAAACACAAGCGCGCACATGCACACGCTTGTCACTACAGTCCATCAAACACGATGCAGTTTAGACACACACTACCTACAGCTGGTATTGTATATGTACACATTCACACAGATTCCCTCTTATCAACAACCTCCTGGCACATGCAAACACAGCACAACCTTTTATTCCAGGAAATGTGGCGGCCATAGCCACGGGATCTGGAAGTGAGTTGTGATAAATAAAGCTGGATCAGAACTTGAAATGTTTATGTGGTACAACAAACCAGGGAAGGCCTGTTTCCTGCCTCTCTTTTCAAACAAAGACCAAATTAAACAGAAAATGTAATTAGCAGAAACGCATATTGTGGCGGACTGATTACATCACATGCACTTACACAATTACTCACACATAAACACGTTTAAACCAAATTGTGTCTGCATTTTATTTCTAGGTCTATCTGGGATTTTTACTTTACCAAATGTCCATTATAAAGCAAAACGGACAGCTGATGCAAATTTGCTGATGGTAATGAATTTTAATAGTCACAGTAAACCTACAAGCTCCGGTGCTACAGGAACCTGAAGGCGTTTCACATTAATGCTTCATCCACAAATTCAATTTTTTATATTGTCGTGCATATTTTTTCATAATCTAGTACAAAGCTCTAGTGGGTAAACAGAAACTATTGTATGTGTTTATTCTGACTTTCATTCTGTGATATTTTACCTATAGAACAAATTAAACTTGTCACAGTCAATATTCTGTTGCAGCAGAATTAGTGACAGTTGCTGCACTCCTGTCAAAACCACTTCATGTTTGGATTATTACTGCTTTGATTAAGCTTAAATTCAATGTGAATTTCAACTACATACTTCAGCATGGAATGACAAATAGCTGTAAAGAGCAACAATAGAGACAGAAGTTTTTCCGTAAGTGAAAATGCAATGAAAATGTTGCTCTTTCATGGAATGAAACAGACATTTTACATGAGAAAACGTCACAGAATCTCCTCTTGTTCGTCTAATATAAGTGGTGTTATGGTACAGATAAATACAAGCAGTTAGAAAAGCAGATTGTTAAAACGCTCATGAGCCATTTATTGGAAAGCGATAGCGCCATGACACTAGCTAGCATCTGGCTTCTTTTTCAATGTTGTGAGAAGATACAATTTGAATGATAAAATACCCTCCAATGTTGCCTCACTACATGTTGAAGAGTGTAGTATGCACACAGTTTTATCACCAGACATGTACCGCCTTACTTGTTGGACATCACTAAGATTTTTGCTGTGGTTTTCCCACTCTTACTACTGCAGAATCAGCACAGCTCTGACTCACATAGCCATGTAGTCCCCTTAATCTAATGGAGCTGATGAAGATTGATCTGAGCTGATGAAGATTCAATCGCCTTAGCATGCCAGAAACCTGAATGTGAAAGCACACCTAGCAAGTTTCCCCAATTTCTCATAATTTTTCTAATAATTATCTGACCACTTCATAGCATTGATAGAGCATTGAAAATTAATTCCCAGATTGCAAAGTAGCCAGGCAATTTGAAACTGAAATTAATTAAATATAATGGAAAGAGACAGTGGCATTAAAACAAGAGCAGCATATCCCATCCTTGAGCAGCAGAACACAGCAGAGCAACCATCCCTTCTCAAATATATGATATCTATTATATCCATCATATATTACTTTTGGTCACATCCCATAGAGATTTGATCATTTTCTGCTTTGTTCAGCTCTGTCCTCTTTGTTTTACTTAATGCTACCACCTCCAAAGCATATATCATGACAAAGTCTCTCTTTCATCTTGTAAGCAATTTATTTTCACTCTTGCAACTCTTTCTGTCAAAGATGACCTCTGACTCTCACTCTGTGGCCTCTTCTATAGCTCTCCTTTGTGCTGCCCGTTGCTTTGGATGGTAATACATCCTTTATTAAAAAAAAAAAAACATTTTTTGTTTTTTCGCCTGTCTCATTTGAAGATATTCTGTCATGCATCTAGTGAACCTCCTCGCTCTGTTCTCTAAGTAATAGCCACCATGAATGCTTCTAGAGAAGCATTCAATGTTGCTAAAAAATGGCATGGCAAATGTTACCTACCTGTATTTTTAGTTGACTACTACTTGTTTGAGTTTCTTTCAGACTTTGGCGTAAAAGTTGAGATTTAGTTGGAAGGTGTCAAACTTATCGTTTGGGTGACACAAAAGACAAAAAAGAGTTTCAGTACCAACCTCTTGTGGTTATAAGTGAAACTGTACCTTAACCCAACATTCACTGTTGATTCTCTTTGCTGTGTCCATGTTTTGTTTCATGTAAAGCAAAACCAAATTGTTCCAATAAATGCCATCGTAAATCTGAAGAAAATTATGGTTTCTGTATTTTAAGACACAGTGAGTATTTATCAGCAAGCTGAGAGTGGTTTTGTGTGTCTTTTCTTCAGCTTCAGTTGCACCAGCCACTTGCTGTCCCTGTCACTCTTGTTTGCCCTCTTGAACTACCACCTGTCCACCTGTCAAGGAGGCTTCACCAAATCTTTGGGCTCTCCCATAAAGTGGGTGTGCTAGTGGTGGAGAAAATAAAAGAGGAAACATACTGCGGTCAACAGAGCGTCCCACAGTACCTCCGCTAGGAAACTGATTAAAGAGATGGGCTTTCCTAATGGCTGCCTGGCTCTAGAAACCACAGAAGGGGACACGGATAGCTTGGAGAGGAGCTGGAGGAAGAAATTTTGCCTGTAGATATTTATCTTTGGGTCTCATTTTGGGTTTTGGGTTTCCTTAAACAGAGAGGTAAAAGTTGTAAATCAACTTAAATTTAGATCTTTCTAAGTAAAGGAAAATAAAGGGTTGTATTTATTGTAATCATAAATCCAATACTAGATTGTGTGGGTTTTAATCTAATGTAGGATTGGAGAGATCGAGGTTTAAAAAGTTGATAAAATAATAACAATAATAATCTTATCTTTGGGTTTACATGATGATTAAAACACACACAATACATAATCATAAACTTTCAAACCAGCAATGGACACAACTTCACGTCTGAATAGTGGTCAGCAATTGAGAAACATTACTGCACTTGGAATAAATCTTATAAATGTTCTTAGTTGTTTTTACTGCTTTGTACCGCTTATGAATACTGTAATACATACAAACTAACTCATGATAGCCTGATATTCAGGACATACTGCAGAAAGTTTTCAGTCTTTTCTTCAGCTTCGATCTATTTTCGTCCAAATTAATAAAAATCATCTAATATGTTTATGTTAATAAGTGTTTTTTTTTTCACAGACATTATTGGAGAGTTTGGGGAAAATGCATTCTCTCGCATGTGAGAATAAGTCCAGCATTTGACACCATAATCCCACAACAGCTCATTTACAAACTAGACCAACTAGGACCCAACACCTCATTCTGTAACTGACTGCTGGACTTTCTCAGTGAGAGGCCACAAGCTCTCACTGGCAACAACACCTCAAGCAACATCACACAGATCGCGGGGGCACAGCAATGCTGTTTACTCAATCTCCTGCTCTTAATGCTGATGACGCACAACTGCACAAAACCTACAGCACTAATCAGATGGTGAAGTTTCCAGAAGAGACAATCTGTAGGGTCTCATCACCAAGAACGAACAGCTACAGGAAGTAAATCAACCTCCTACCACATGGCACAGAGACAGCAACCTCCTGCTGAATCCCAGAAAGATCAAGAAGATTGTTGTTGACTTCCTTGGAGTTCACACCCTACACCCACCACTGACCATCAAAGGCACTAATGTGGAGAGAGTGAGGAATATCAAATTTATCATCGAGGACCTGGTTCTTTAGCTGATCCAGGGTGAGGCAAGTTGACAATAAAGTTGACTGACTTTGTAGACGCATGTCAGTTTCCCAAACGTAAATTAATAAAAACATTCTGAGTGATGGGGTGTGTGGGTGGTTATGGTAGAACTTTATGGGCTCTGTAAATAGAAGCTCTTGAACTCACCCCGGTGGCAGAAAACTTCCAGCTAATCTTGGTAGCAAAATCTAGGAAGCCACAAGTTCTACACTATTTAAATTTTAGAGACAAATTTAAATAGTGTAAACTAAAAACTAAATGCTTTTAGTTTGTGAATCTGTCCTCCAAAAAAGGTAATCTTTTGTGTTTTATCCCATTAACTTGGCTGATAACTGAAAACTGCTAATTAAATTCATTATATTTAACTGCCACAGGTGGCCAAACTTTAGAGATATTTAAGACATTTATAATCTCCCATAATCAGCTCCTAATTCTCTTGGAAGTGTGTTTTCATTAACAAAAAGTTCAGAGAATGAATGAATGTATTTTTAAAACATGTTGCAACCCAGTTGCAACACTTTCTCTAACAATAAATCATGTCATAAAATGTTTCATGGATGCACAATGAAGTCTAGATAACTATTAATCTGCTGAATAAGACAGCCTTTGTTCCTCTCAATATAGTACATTTTGTTCTTTGTTTCTCCTTTTGTTTAGTTCTATGTCTAATTAATGCATGTAAACCTACATGCAGTTATTTTTTATAGCATGGTTTGATAAGAAAATCAGCACTAAAAAATAAATTAGGTTCCTGGTCTATTTAAAAGTAGTAATACTAATCATTACCTGGGACGTTAAAAAGTTTAAATTGAATGTTATCAATTGATTGGCCTAATTATTTTATTGGCAAATTAACAAAGTGCTAGTATCTCTTAAAGGTTTAATTTTTTTAGCCCTTTTGCTTCTTGTTGAGCCATATGTGAAGGATTTTTCAGGAATAACTGCATATTTTGTTTATCCATATTTTGTTTATCTATTTCTCTCATATAATATTGGATCCAAGTGTGACTGAAGTCACACCCAGATTTTAAAGGCAACTGGGGAAGTTACATCAGTTCCTGTGCATCAGTAAATATACTGGCTGCCATAACCTCTGACATTAGTCTCTCTGGGATGTCATGGAGCAAAAGATGTCTCCTGCACACATAAATCAAGTCACACTCACACAGAAATTTCATTTGCCTGCATGCTGGGACTGGAGAAGAAGGACTAAAAACCAACGGAGCCGCACACTTCTCCGTGGAATTCACTAAGGACAGGAAGTTGGCTTCATGGTCACGCAAATCTGAACTGATCCAGGCCTACGCTCTCTATTCCCACCACACATTTATAAATCGTCATGCATTAGGATGAGGTTCTGAGCTCTTCAACAATGGACTCATTTTCTGCAAACGGAATAACAGTTAATCTGCATCAGCTTTTGACATTTGAAAATAAATAAAATGGGATTATAAATACTATAATCTTATATCAAGATTACAGTATATTATGCAAAGATTAATACATTTCTATAGTTAGTTGTCTTTACACATGTACATTTTAAAGACCTCTTAATTAACCTCTAATTTAAAGAATGTCAAAAATGTATTCTACTGTATATCCTCTGTATATATGATCCTTTCAAATACACAAGTTGCATGACCCCAAAACAAGGGACCATGCCCTGAAGCAGATGTAAAAGCCACATACCACATGAAGAATATGTTATATATGGCCCTCAAATCTTTCCCTATATGCATATCTTCTCCTGTCCTTCTTGTTTCCGTAGATCTGGGAAGCTTCTTGGCTCCTGGGAAATTTTGCATTACAAAATACAGTTAGCTTGGTGTGCATCATCATTCCTAGATCCAAATTTCAAATGGAATTGAATCATTAAAGCTTTTTCAGCAATCTTGTGAAACTGTACTGATGAATGTACTTTTTGACTGAAATATTTGAAAAATTGAAGATATTAGACTAGGATTTCATACAAAATCCCCTGTGGCAAGCAGAAGTTAAGCCTGTTAGAGAAACATGAACAATTTCCGATTCTTCCTCTAGTCTATCACTAACTCCTCCTTAATGTGGTTTTCATGACAGATGCTGGTCCAGGATTATAAATTCATGTTGGTAAGGTTAGTTAGAAAAAAATCATTGCAGGCTCCAGCAGCAATTAGTGTTTTTTTTATGGCTCACTCAACAAACGTATGTTGAAGTAGGTTTAACAGAAAACAAATAGTGGCACTCTCATATATATATTACTAGTGATCAAACAGTGTTGTTTTCAACCTCTCTCGGGGGACGCAGCCCGTTTTCCATGCCCGCAGGTTCCAGCTCTTGTGTGGGATTCCCAAGGCCTCAGGAAAGCACAGTTTACAAGATTCCCACAGTGGCGAATGACTCTCTTCCTCTTCGTCCCTCTTCTGTTTGAACGGGGTTTCTTCTACCCAGGCTGTTGTCAAGCAGTGGTTTGGGAAAATGCCTGATGGGTTTTGGTTCATTTTGTGGGGGTTGGGGACATAAAGAAGGCGGAAGACGAAGAGGAGGAGTGGGACCCCATGCCCACCCCCGACCACAGTCCCCTCCAACCTCATCGGCCACGACAGCTCCACAGCTTTGTTCCTCATCCAACACAAGCCCATTTCCACTGGCAGCCACGGGATGTTCTCCATGGTGGAAAATCCTTCCCATGAGTAGCAAAACCCTATGGAAGCAATTCATCATGGATGGTTAGGTGTAATGGCCACTATCATAGTGCTATGAACTGACCCACTCAGATATCCACCGCAGTAATAAATAATAGACAAAACCTCTGTTTGGATGTGTAACAGGAAATCTACATTCATTGTCCAGTCCAATAGGGATTTGGATTTACAAATTAAAATAAAACAGACAAAACATGCATTATATCCTGCAACCATTACTGTGAGAGGCTGATGTGTATGGAAAACAAAGTCAACAGAGAAGTAGATCAGCAAGCTCGCCTCTTAATGGTTAAACAAAATGAAAGTTTTGTATTGGCCTAGTCAAAGTTTAAACTTAGAGATACTGTGGTGTGATGGACATTTATGTTTAATAGCCCTCCAGTGTGCCTGAATGAAAACAATTCTGCAAAGAATGGGCCTAAATTTTTCCACTTAATGCTCAATGCTAGGGTTGCAACTAACTAATATTTTAGTAATCAATTATTCTATTGATTATTCTGATGATTACTTGATTTATCATATGAAAAAATGGCACATTCTGCAGATTTTTAATTTAACCAATTTAGTAAAGTTTGCTTTTAGTCTCATCTGTATTTGGAAAAAAAAACAACATATGATGAATTCCACCACCATTCAGGCAATAGTTACTAAAATATTTTAATATGTTTAAGTTTTGACTGAAAAAAAAAACTTCAAACACAAAACTGCTTAAATAAGCATTGAACATGATCGTTTCTCATAGCAACGTTATTTCATACTGCGTAATCAGCAAGTATTTTTAACATGATCATTACCCTCTTTGCTTCGTCCCCAACATCGCTGCCTCTAAATAAATCTGTGAAAAAAATAGTTGTAGAAAAGAAATTACCCCTATTAAGTGATTGTGCAACTTCTATCAAGAGTTTACTTGATAGCAGTTGATAGCAGTAACAGGCATCTTTACATCACTGTGAAAGAATTTTGTCTTGTCTTTGCATATATATATTTGTTTTAGTTCAGGCAAATTAGAGGACTTTATGTTCCCACAGCATCTCAACTGGATTCAAGACTTTGACTAGGCCACTCCAACACCTTTTCTCTTAAGAGCATGAGCTTAAGATCACAAACAGATGCTGATGCATTCTCTTTTAGGACTTTTTGCCAGAGACCAAAATGGTTCCATCCAATACCACCAATCAACCAGGTCCTGAAGCAGAAACTTAGTCTCCAATCATCTGTAGGCCTGATGTTCTTTTTCTGAAATACTTCATTAATTGAAAGTCAGGTGTAATTGGAAGCACACCTTTCACAAAGTTCCACTTTTGTCTCATCCATCCACAGAAATATCCCTCAAGAGTCTTGGGACTCATCAAAACTTTTTGTGCCAAACGAGTCATTGCGTTCTTTCTGGTCAGCAGAGGTTTTCACTTTGAAACTCTTCCATAGATGCCTTGTTTTTACCTCTGACCTTAACTGGCATAAAGTGAAGTCTGAAGTGCATCAAATGCTCTTCTGGGTTGCTTATACACTTTAGTCATAATTTTGGTTGGCTGCCCACTCCTGATAAAGTTCCACATTGTGACTTTGTTTCTCATTTTAATTTGCTTCTTGTTGTCACACAAGTTCTATTTAAGTGCGTTTTGGATTAAACCTGGCAGTGGCTCGTGAAAATGAATTGGAATTGGTAATTTATCACAGTGGCTTGGCTAGCATTTTTCTATAAAGAAATGAAATCATCATTTGCTTGTTGTATTAACTCAGGTTATCTTGGGCTAATATTGTTGTAAGTGTATCAAAAAAGCAAAAACAAAAGACAGCTTAAATAATTTTTCATGGCACTGTAAAGCAATATGACTTTCTTGGAGATCCAACTCAACCTTTAAATATTTCTCAAGCCAGATGCTATCGGCTTTCCTTCTTTCTAGTTTCTTTAATCCTGAAAAGCAGATCCAGCAGTTCAAGCTCTAACACACATACACAATTACTAAACATGGCCCAAATGAGAGGGAACTAATTAAGTATAAGACCCCAGTTACAGACTGTGACAGTAATTACAGAAGCAATCACTTCACATCCTTCCTGGCTTTGCCACATTTCACAACTACCGGCTCCTTTGGAACTCAGTCAGATTAAGGGTCATTAAGCCCTTCTGAGGTCTTTCATTAAAGCACACTTTTATTAGCGAAGATTCTTTCTGCATTTCTAACCATATACCTCTTAATTATATCTGTAAAAGCTGAAGGAATTCCCTGTTTGTGTTGCGCTTGAGCACTGATTGAGTGGTTTATAGAGCATGACGGCCTTAGCGGAGGAAAAGCTCTGGCTGACGTGCGGTCCATATGTGCTGCAAAGTAGCAGCGCGAGGAAAAATTAAAAATGATCAATATATTCAGGTTCAGCCATCAGCACCCCGGCTTTCCTGTTGGACTGATCAGGAATGAGCCAAAGCGGAAAAAGACTGCTTGCTTTGGAGAGAGAAACACCAGACTCAGTTTAATGTCTTCTCTGCAAATCACGTTAATCTTTTTGGTTTTGATTCCACTTCTGTTGCTGTGTGGTTAAGAAAAAAAAGATGAAGATTGTGTTGCACTGGCTTAGAGGCACATTGTGTGTGTGTGTGTGGTAAACACAGAGTGTTGTGCTCATTCAAGGTACTTAGGACTTCCGGGCTGCCTGAAGAATGAGATCATCCAAAACACAACGTTTGGCAAATCCTGACTGGGCAGGGGAGCAAGTCTGCATGATAAAAATTTTAATCTGACCTTCTTTATTAAAACAAGAGAATATGTTACGCCATCTTCTTTATGCCTCTCTTGTGATTTTGAGTTGCAATTCTCCAGATTTTAAGCCATGTCTTTGGAACATCGTCTGCTATATTTACACCAGTCTTTGCAATTGCGCATGGCAGCATGTCGCTTTAAGCCATCAGGAAAGATGCCAAGCAAAATCAGGACAAAAGAAGAAATGTCAGGCTTAAAAACCATCTCTGTTTGAATGTTTCTTTTTTCTCAATGACATTACTCACAAATATTATTTATCTACCAAATACCTGATAGAGGATCTCACTGATGTAAATTCAGCTCATCATGTAAGATTTTTTTTAGCAGTAATTTGACAGGAAAAGCGGAGGAGACAGAAGGAGAAGACATGCTACAAATGGCCTGAGACCAAGAATCAAATTAAGAACAGCCACATTGAGGACTACAGCCTCTGCACATGGTGTCCGCTCTACCACTTATGCTACCCAGCACCCTGACAAACATGCCTTTCTGTGGGCTTAGATTCTTAGATTCAGCATAAGAAAAAGAACCAAAATACCACAAAACCAATTCTGCTAAAACTGTTTTTTCCTGTTAAGCTGCTATGTGAATGTTTATGCTTTAAAGAGTAATTCTTAATTTTTAAGTGAGTTTTTGTGGAAAGTCATGTTACCTAACCTGCAGTAGGAAACTCTTTGTCTACAAACAGTTGTTACTCTTATTAGATTGTTTTTATACCACTTGTTTGTCCTATATGGTGGTGCATACAGGACAAGAAATAAACATTCCTAGAATCAGACAGGGGCTGCACAGTGGCGCAAGTTGGTAGAGCTGTTGCCTTACAGCAAGAAGGTCCTGGGTTCGATGGAGTTTGCATGTTCTCCCTGTGCATGCGTGGGTTCTCTCCGGGTACTTTGGCTTCCTTCCACAGTCCAAAAACATGACTGTTAGGTTAATTGGTCTCTCTAAATTCTCCCTAGGTGTGAGTGTGTGAGTGCATGGTTGTTTGTCCTGTATGTCTCTGTTGCCCTGCGACAGACTGGCGACCTGTCCAGGGTGTATCCCACGTCTCGCCCGGAACGTTAGCTGGAGATGGGAACCAGCCCTCCCAAGCCCACTAAGGGAGGGTCAAGGGTGTACAGAAAATGGATGGATGGGTAGAAGCAGACAGGTGTGAGAAAAAAGGAGCTAAAGAACAAAGAAAAACTTCAATGTTTGCAAACTTTTTTCCAATATGAGGAGCACTGTCTTCGTGAATGGAAAATATAAAGAAATACCCAAACTATATGCTAACCAGACACCTGAATTTATACCCTGACAGAGTTTTATATGGAAACACAGAATCAGAGGAAACATACCTCAAAGCTGTGGTAAGGTCATGAATCAAGCCGCGGTGCTTTTAACATGGACTTGCATGCAGAAGCGGAATGCTGTGCCGATATTAGCAGAGCCTGTTGAGACTTTGATTGCAGCTTGTGGTGCATATAAACTTAGGAATGAACAACAGTATTCAGCTTTTCCAGGCTCCTGGTGATTTCGAGAGGAAACAAACCATTTACCAGATCTGTTTCTCTACATTATCCAAGATAAACACTGCTCCAATAATCTTAATAATGTACTTTTCTAGCACAAGTCACAAACAAAATTTAGCCTTCAGACCGGGACTCATCACACGATTTTGTTTAAAAAACTCTGGGCAATATAAGACTTTTATGTGAAACCTCTTAAATAAAAAAATACAGCACACCAGGGTGCCCTCTAAATAAGCTGTTATATAAAGAAAATTGGCTCTTGAAACGAAAACAGTGGTTTCCCCAATGGTTCTTCTCTCATTCAGTTTTTAAGTGTGAGTTCTGCTAATGAAAAACCTGCTTTTCATGAGATCAGAAAGGATGAGGCTCCTGAAGGCACATGTTGAGGTTCTGCAGTCAGGAGACGACAGGGAAGGTGGAGAGAGAGGCAGAGTCAAAAAAAGAGCAGTGAGTGAAGGAGACGCGGCGCCTGCCATGCTGGAAAGGAAAACAGTGCCACCTACAGACCTCAGACATATTGTTTACTCTAACAACTGGCATTTCCATTAATGTACATCTATTGTTAAGACTCATTTGAGAGTTTAACTAGACAAAAAGCCTAATTTTTTTCCAAAAAATATTTGCAGAACATTTTTTTCCATCCAAGCTAGATGCAAAAACTTCTACATGTCATCTTCCCTGGTCTGAACATGACCCTTTTAGGACTTGGACCTTCAATCTTCCTCTGCTGTTTTGCCCCCTGCTGCTTTCATTCAGGGTTCCCAGGCTGATCCTGTTGTGGTTTTACTAAAACAGGAGTATTTCAGGGTTTTTTTCCAAACAACATGACACATTTGTCAACTTAACGGCAATATCAAATGTCCTGATCCGGACCTCTCTCACGCTTGTATTAAATTGGACCGTTTTTCCGAAAGATTATGAACGTTGCATGTTGGTTAAGATAAACGCAAAAGAGAAACTGCCTTGCGTGCAACATAAAGTGTAACCCTAGAAGGACAACATGGTTAAAATGTTTCTACTTTAATTTAATTTGCATTAATAAAACTTCAGGTATGAAAAAGTAGTTACCCTTCAGTTTTGACAATGATTTGATTTTTTAAAGTTATTGTCTATAATCTATACACAATCTGTTGTAGAAATATGTAGTTACATGTATTGTAACTAGTCTAGGTTGAAATAGTACAACTAATTCAACATAGAAACATCAAGTAATAGATATTTTATCTATTACTAAATGAAACATTCCTGGTATGTGTTCAGATCTCTGAGAATAAAGGGGATTCTGCATTGCTCTTCCGTATTCTTGGTAGATAACTCTATCAGGGATCACACGAGAAAATTATAACAAAGGCACATTTACTAATGTTCCAAATATTCTGGAAAGCTCCATCTAGGGACTGCTAATAATGTTACTTTTTCACTGTATTATAATCCCTTATCATCCATAGACTGTTAGCCCAATCATTTTCACAAGCTCAGATGATTTGTCTCATCTGATTTGTAACAGAAATCAAAAAGGAACAGTAAACATCCGAAAATAACTCCAAGAAACACACAAACTTGTATGACTCGACATGTTTAAGGTAATAAAAACAAACAAGGAATCATCTGAGACCAGATTTAATGTTTGCAAACAAATATGACAAATTTCTGAGCAAGACACACTGACATGTTACACATGCACCACATTTAAATGTTAGTATTTGAGAAAAAGTAGCAGACCTCCACTGAAGACAACATATGTGACAAATTCCCAGAGAAGGCAGCTTCCTGGCTAATAAATACAAAGTTAAAAACACTTCTATCAATATTTTATAGATTGTCAATGATACAGAAAAGAACTTGTAGTATATTTTCTTACACAGTCACAAGTTGGTCAGGATCCTGTTTATTCTCAGTATACTGACACGTAGTAATAACATCCGTTATGTAAACATCTCTCCAGGTACCAGTATTACAGTATGAATCACGTTCCTTTAGTTTTCTCTTTCATTCACAAAGGTAGACCAATTTAATAAAGTGCAAAATGTTTATGTAAAGGAATTGTTTTATATAGATGCAACACCATCTAGTGGCACAAATCGGTAATTGCAATTAACTAAGCCACCACTCGCAGAATACCACAGCTGAAAAAGTCCAAGAAAAGACTCCATGTTTGGTTAATCATGGTGGGTTAAGCCTCTATCTACAGCACTCTACACCAAACCAATGCAAGAATGGTGGGTGATAATGATCTGTAGCTGTATGAATAACGAAGTTTAGCCCAAAATTATATAAACTGAAAAAAACCTGGGTTTTGCATTTGTTTTTTCTGTTAGTGGTACGATATTAAATGGTGATCCAAAAACTAATCTGCTTTCCCAACTTAAATAGTTAAGTGTACCGTTACACCAGTAGTATTAACACGAAGAAGCAAAACGAGGTTAACTTCATAAACACTTATAGAAAAACAAAAGTGCAATACCACCAATCAAACAGCAGAACATTTCAACAAGTGTGTTTGGGTGGTACTTAATAAAAAATATTTTAGATCTCCACAACATGAAAATGTAACCAGCTTCAGGCTTTTTAATCTTAATTAACAAGTGGGGAACGTACCAGTGTTCTTTTTATTGTCATTTTAGAGATTAAATTATATAAGATGTTTTGTTACCTTGAGCCACTACAGCCGCCTGTAGCAACACTTTACAAAACATAAAACTTTAAATATTTAACAGATAATTAGTTAAAGTCATGGTTTACATGAATGTAAAAGAGCAATTAAAGGAGCTGGATCACACTTCTACAAATGAGAACTTTACTCTTGAGTCAGGCTAATTCATACTGTAGTTTTTACACCTAACCCGAACGAGAGCCACAACACTTGTGATTCTTGTGATTTGAAAGAAAACATTTGTTGTAAGACACAGTTTTCACAAGTTCAGACATGGCTAAGGTTCCTTTGATAACTTAAAAAAGAAAATAATTGTAAAAATCCTTACAGTGACAGAAAGTTAATCCAGAACTTTTAACTGCCAAACATTTAGAAAATAAATGTCTATTTTTTAATAAAGTAAAAAGGAAACAACAGCTTGTCTTTGGGACTTACTAAGATTTTTTATTCTCTTTTTTACCCGTATGTATTACGGTGGATAAAGGTCAGTTTCGGTGCAGCAGGAAGTTCTTGATGGATTCTGGTAGTGGTAACGAAGCTATGTGGTTCAGACGACTTTTGCCCATCGCTCTGCGGATCCGGATGCGGCACAGATATGTGAGCCTATGAGGGTTTTCTGTGAAGGGAAAATAAAAACAAAGGCAGCTAAGTGGCTACACAAAAAGAGTCAAAGGATAAAGGTTTAGAAGTTATTCATAATGTAGCGTGGCATAAAGGTTAGAGTCCTCGTCGCGGTTGTCCCGAATTTGTTCTTTAAAAGTCTTAGTAATGACTCTCATCACATTATTTAATCTCATAGTGCACTATTAAGACACTCTCTGCCCTAATGAGGATTTACTGACTTTAGCAAGCTGAATACTTAAAGTGGCTTCAACTGAAGACTGCCTGACCTACTTTTTGACTAATTCAGCTAATATTTATGTGATTTCTTGGGGACCATCAGCAATCGTTGAACGCTCATTCCAAGATGGTCAGTTGTTCTTAAAATATAAATAACTACAACAGGATGGCAAACGTATTATCTGATATTGCATGATCTATTTCAATTTCTCATGTTTACACCTATGTAACAAGCTTCTATAAATGAACAACAGCAGGTAAAACCCTTGTTGAATGAGCTCTCCGTTAATGTCTACACACTTGCAAATTATTTCCACTCACTTTTTGCTTCCAGAAACACCTTGAGTGCCTCCGGATCCACCTTCCTTCGGTTTGGCGCCTCCAGTTCCACCTGCTCCCACGGGACCAGCGCTGGGTTTGCGCCATGGTCCAGCAGCAGGTGGACGAAGCTCACCTCGCATCCGTGTCGCAGCACTGCGTCGAGCAGGCAGGAGGCGAGGCCCCGAGACAGGGCCTCGTGGCAGACGGGCCCCATGTAGTTGAAGTCGGGCTGAGCGCCGGCTTGGAGCAGCAACCGGAAACATTCGAGATGGTGGTAGGCAGCGCTGATGTAGAGAGGACACACCACGAGGGTGCTAAGGGATCGAGCACCGAGGAGGAGCCGGGGACCCAGCTGGTGGTCCATGTCAACATCGGCACTGAATCTAGAAAGATACAAGAAAAGTTGCATGGTTTTATGTTTGAATAAGGTGCATTTTATTCAACCTGTGCATGCGTGGGTTCTCTCCGTGTACTCCGGCTTCCTCCCACAGTCCATAAACATGACTGTTAGGTTAATTGGTCTCTCTAAATTCTCCCTAGGTGTGAGTGTGTGTGTGTGTATGGTCTTTTGTCCTGTTTGTCTCTGTGTTGCCCTGCGACAGTCTGGCGACCTGTCCAGGGTGACCCCGCCTCTCGCCCGAAATGTTCGCTGGAGATAGGCACCAGCACCTCCCGACCCCATTAAGGGACAAGGGTGTTAGAAAATGGATGGATGGATAAAATAGTGCATGATACAGTAGAAATAACTGTTTTGTTTTTTATGAAATTAAGTTTAAAAATTACAACAATGTCCCAAATTCAAACTGAGAAAGCATAGCATCAATTAAAAAAGAAAGAAAAACGCCAAAGCTTCTGAAGTAAACAATTTGTCTTCAGGACAACTGTTACATATAACATGTGGAAGAATATGCTCAGAACATGTGGAGGAATATGATCTGGTCAGATCCAAATAAAACTGAATTTTTATGCCTATACAAAATGCAAAGTGTGATGAAAAACTAACATTTCCAGATATCCTGAACACACCATTCACACTGTTAAACATCATGCTTTGGGGAAGCTGGTCAGAGCTGACGAGAGGATGGACGGAACTAAATCTACAGAAAAAATGAGAGAAAACCAGAAGCTGCAAAATTCTGGAGAAAGTAAGACTTCAGTAAACGCACATCTTCCACCATTAAGGATCTTTGATGAGGGATGAGTTTGTAGAAATGGCAGTCAATGCTAACTTGTTCCCTCTCAATGTTGACATGCTCTGGCTGTTAACTGGTTCTCTTTGTGGTTCCAATTATTCATTAATGAAAAAAAACTTACAGACAGAGCTGTTTTCCTGTTTCACAGACTAAGCACTCTGCTTTGCTCGTTGTATTTGGAAGTTACTGGTGTATCAGCAGCATGCTGTGTTGGGATCAGGTTTCTCTCACTCGACAGCACGTCCAAGGGAGACCTGAGCCTTGGCTGACCAGGTCACATCACACACACACACACACACGCACACCCCGGCCAACAGAGAGCAGCAGACAGGACACACATACTTCTATCGCTCAGTCACAGAAAAGCACTAATTACCAAATTTTAGGATATTCCAATTTTTATATGTCCAATTCCACAAATCTGCCCACATTATCTACACTGATGACTGGTTTTGACTTGACTTGCTGTCTGATTCAGATACAGTTCAAAGTCCATATTTGATGAAGAGGCTGGTCTAAATTAAACTATACTCATGTGTCAAAAGGGCCCAATCAAAGTCCAGACTAATAAACAAGGAAGTCTTATAAAGCAGGTCTTATGTTGAACTATTTTCCAAATGATAATGGAGGAACATTTCAAAACAAAGCTGGTCTATAAGGCATTGAATCAGGGGGCTGTATACAAAAAAACAAAACAACACACTAACTTTCTTTTATCTTTTTTTTTTTAAAGAACATCCACAATCTAATGAAATACATTGAGATTATTGTTGTAATGGGAAAATAGCAAAGGGATGTTAAGAGGAAACATGATTAAAAATATAATTGAGTAATTCAGCACAGTACAGCAAAAACAGAGTAAAACCAAATTTTATTTGTAGGATATAATTCAGCTATAAATCTGCTGGAGGTCAAAGTTAGAGGTTTCTAAGTTGCTTCGTCTTACCTGATGAGCTCCTGCAGGATGTCCACCCTCCCGACCCGCGCCGCATGGTACAGCGGGGTGCTGCGGTGGTGGCGGCTCCCGTTGGGATTGGCGCCGGCTTCCAGGAGGATCCGAACGCAGTCCAGGTGACCGTTGACCACCGCTACGTAGAGCGCCGTCTGACCTTTGACGTCGACCAGGTCCACTTCGGCTCCCTGGGCGATCAGGTAGGCCACGCAGGCAGCATGTCCGGCTGTTGCTGCGATCCGCAGGGGCGTGCAGGGCAGACAACCGCAGCACCACACCGACTTCTCATTAATACGCCTGAAACCAAAAAATTAAAGAGTCTTATGATTGTTTTTAAAATGGTACCACCCAGTGGAACACCAGGAAATATGGTATGAGAAGAAGAATACGTCACATCTGATATCCTCTAAAACAAAAAACTAAAACGTAGACAATACACGGCTTTTGCGTTTTCTCTGTGATCTTTCAGTTGTTTTCTCTATGAATTTGCAAAACCTGAAAAAACTACAGCATAGATTAGGTGTTGTTGCTTGATCAGTCCAGCAGTTAGCTGGCCTCACCGTCTGAAGTCATCTTCCTGCAGCAGGTTCCTCAGAGTGTCCAGGTCGCCCGCGTAAGCGGCGTTGTGGAGCCGCATGTCATCCTGCTCTAGCGGTTTGTCACTGAACTGCTCCTGGAGCCATTCCTTCAGGTTACGACCTGACGGACAAGCAGACAGACGGAGGAGACGGAATGACAGAACTACTTCCTTAACTCTGTTTGCTGATACGAGCAGCAACGGGAAAATCAAAAACATAATTTGTGTTGAAACAGTTGACAGCTCCTGAGCCGCCGTTCACACAATTATTGTCTGAATGTGTGAAATTAAATTCAATGTGTTTTGGGTCATTGTCTTCTTTGAGCACTAAGTAGTAGCAATCAGGCATAACATTATGTCCACTTTAGGGAGAAGTGAATCACACAGATTATGTCTCCTTCATTGCACCTATTGGTGTGCAGGATAGGCATCACCCCTGTGGGGATGTGGGTGATTTTACACCCACACTTTTCATGCAGTTCTGCTCAAAAACTGTATTTCTGTGTCATTGTCTTTCTGGCTGTGCAGTGAAACTGACATGAGCGCATATATTTCTGTGAACAAACAATAATTTGTGGCCCCACCTCATAAACCAACAGGACTTAAAGGTTCTGCTGCTCCAGATACCACAGCATGCCTCCATGCACCGTTAGGTGTTTTTTTTAATCTTGTGCTAACTCGATATACTTAAACTTGTTACAAAATGATCAATGCAGTTCTATAATGATTCCTGTCATACATCTATTATTAAAGCCTCTAATGAATACGCCGTGAAGAGTGTGTAAACGTCTGACTGCAGCGTCAGAGCCTTAAAGAAGCTGTGTGTGGGTGTGTGTGTGTAATGAGTCAGACCGCCGTCAGTTTACCTGCAGCAGTGCTGGGCAGGTCGGACACAGTGATGAGCGGGGGGAAAATAATACTGGGCGGCCCGTCAACATCAGCGGCTGGACCGTCCGCCATGCTTCCGGAGAGTTCACACAGCCAAACCGAACCCCTTTACTTTCACTTCACTTATTAAAAACCAAAAAAAAAAATAATAATAAATGAGCCAGCAGAGCAGAGGACAAGAGCGAGCAGGACATAAACAAACCGGAGCCTGTTGATGATGGAGGATCAGGCTCGGATCGCTGCGCAGCTTCCTGGTTGCGCTTTGCTGCGACATTTAAAGGGAAACGCATCTTTTTCAAATACAACCGAGTCATAGCTAAATAACATGCTATCATGGCGGCTTTTACCGCCTGCGATGTCCTAAACAGATGAGTAATAGAGAGCACTCACTTATAGTTATTATCATAGTTTACAGCCATTGAAAGCTCTAAATTCAGTCGGTCTGTGTATTTGAAGATTGCTCAAGCCAACAATATTTTTACATATTCTATTGTTTCGTAACAAAACTCTGTGAACATAAACAGTTCACATAGTGCTGTATCCACCCATAGATGAGGAAAGTTGAGTGGAAGGAAAAACGTGGAAGAAAAAATAGAAAAGTCCACTCAAGAGTGGGGTCATTGCTTTAAAAGGGCACCATGTACAAGAACAAGAAACTGCACAATACAAGCACATTTACAACACAAAAAAATAATATTACATATTTATTAAAAATAACATGAGAAATAACAACTCTGAAACTCAATTGGACAACTTAAAAAACGTATAAGATGTGAATATTTACTTATAGACAGCAACAAAACTATGTACAAAAAAATTAAAAAGATAGTCATCCAGGTATACTAGTTAAGTTGGTTCAATTAAATTTATTTATATAGCATCAATTCACAGCTAGTGCAATATCAAAACAATTTAAAAGAAAAACAGTTCCCAATTTATTTCCAACATTACAGAAATACACATTAAATAAAATTCAAACCAATAAATTAGAGGCATGTTGACAGATCATATCATTGGCAGACACACACATTGACACATTGAGTCCCTGATTTTGAATGAATCCTTTCTGAGCATAAAATTGGTGACAGAGGACAGCTAACTGCATTCAGTTGGTGACTTAAAACATACTGAGCTAGTATGTGGCCATGGTGGGAAGAAAAAAACTCCCTTTCAGCAGAGTATTTTGATCTAGTTTCTAGCGCAAATATCTTACTACACTTGAAATAAGCCAAAACTTATTCACATGTAACTTTTCTGCAAAATATAGAAGTTTATTATAAGTCCTTAATATTTTTTTAAAAAGTATTAAGGACTTTTTGTTACAAGATGTGCTGTTATAAGTGTCTTGTTTCACTTATAACAAGACATTTTCCCATGGAACTCAAACTTTTTCATTAATGTTAAAACAAACTCATATGTTGTAGAAAAGTCATTTGCATGTTAGTTTTGTCTTATTTCAGCTGTACTTAGATTTTTGCACATTTTCTGTTATATTGCAGTGCAAGAAAAATCTCCTAAGCCAACTGGCGATGCGAGAAGGCTGAAACCAAAAACTGAGGAAAAACCCCACAGAACAGAGATGCATAGAAAAAAACATAGATGCATAGGATGAAAAACAGAGTACATGTAGTTAGTCACAGCTGTAAATCTTTCAACGGCTCTGTCCAGGAAAGAGACGAGGTCGTAACCATTATTATTCAGGCCATTTAATGCTCTATGGAAAAGATCAGAAAGCAAAAGAGAAGACTGTACTTCCTATTCAGTCTTCAGATTCTTCAGTACTCGCACCAAGATGCTGCATGCCGTCAATAAATCTTGTGAGTGAAACCTCATCTGCAGTTATAGGGTAGCAACATCTCATGCTGGGAAGTAAAAAAGCTGAACAAGCTGATAAAAAAAAAGGCTGACTGTGTTCTGGAAACTGTTCTGTAGCATATAGAGATGAGAAAGAGCTTAACAGAAAACCAATAGCATCTTCTTTACTAATCTACTTCATTAACATCTTAAGTAGTCACAAAATCCCATGTCCAAGGCTTTGAGACTTCAGCAAACCACTGTGAGAGAAATTAATCACAACTAGAGAAAACACAGGCCAATGGTAATAAGTGCTTATTGACCCTGTTTCTTTACCATTATCTGTCCAGTTTTTTTTTTGTTTGTTTTGTTTTGCTTTTTTTTTGCACCAACAACTTTGAGCCAAAACCTATATTGCCTTTTTAAAGGAGGAGGACAAAAATATGTATGTTTTTATGCAACAAAAACATTAAATAACCTGTTAGGTTTAGGGAGCCTTTTAGGATCCATTAAATCCTTGCAAAAGTGGTCAGAGCCAGAGTTAAAGAGATAGAATTAAAGAAAAGAAGAAGGATTTTTAAAAGGTTGAGGTTAACTTTACAAGGAAGTTGGTCTGATTGTAAGTGTAAAATAAACAAACTTGAAGTGCAGTGCTCACCATCTTTGTAATAGTGAGTCACAACGTACAGATGGAGGCATGCAGCCATAGCTTTATGCAGGCTGATGACAGACACTGGACCGTGGTGGAGCTCTAAAAATAAACGCCCCTGTCAGTGGAGCCAGGCGGCCCCATAACTGGACAGGCTGCCTACAGGGATCTGGCTTTGTGTAGAAAAGGGGGTGGAAAAGAAATGCTGAGCTGAAAGATTACTGTTTGAATGATTCCTCATTGTTTTCATTGACTGTACTCCACACAAACAGGACAAGACTTTGGGATGATGATGCAGTGGCGTGGCAACTGGCTTTCAATCTAGAAGAAAAGGTCCGCAGTAATGCAGCCCGGTCAGTTTATCCCCCTGCTGTCAGGAAACCGAGGCTACTATTCACTCTACAATTCAGTGTAAACAGGATGAAAACAGATCCGTACTTACTGCCTCGTGCCACAGTCTACTACAGTGTTGTTCCAACCCTTTACGTAGCCATCGTCTGATGACAACTGTCACAAAGCTCTACTCATCTCAAACTAGTTTTATAGTGGTTTGCAGAAGATTCACATCATGGATTCTCTCACATCAATGTAAAAAAAAAAAACTGCTAGGAATGTTTCTGACACCTTGTTTAATCTGTTAAATGTGAAATTTTAAGGTGGCTCTAAAATCCAATCCGATACTAGAAAGGCACACCTCAGTCACAAGTGAGTGTAAGGCCCCTCTGGGGGTCTCTTCCCAGTGAGATGTGCCTTGCAAAGATGCCCATAAGCAATAGATCGTTTCAATTGTTTATCTCAGAATTTTGAGCAAAAAATAAGTCAGAATTCTGAGATGAAAAGTCAAAATTCAAATTCTATGGAATTCTATTGAATTCTATTTTTTTTTAACAGAAGTCCGTACTATAATCTATAAATTTGTCATTTTGTGGGGCGGATTCTGACATTAATTCTAGAATTCTGACCTTGTCAGAATTCCAACTTTTACCTTATAATTCTAACTCTTCTGAGAATTCTGACTTTAATTCCAGAATTCTAACTTTTTTTTTTCTCAGAATTCTGACTCATCTCATAATTCAAATTTTTTTTTCTAACAATTCTGACTTTTCCTTTTTATTGGAAATTCTGACATTTCTGGAGATTCTGACTTTAATCTCAATTCTATTTTTTTTTTGTCTTGGATTTGTTTTTCTTTTTTTCTCCCATAGAACTCCAACTTTGTTTTCCCTCAGGATTCTGACTTTAATACCATAATTGTTACTTTTCTGGGAATTCTGAGAAAAAAAGTCAGTCCACAAAAACACCTTTTTCACATTGCAGCTGCTTTATTTTCTAATGGAGGGTAAAAACAAAACCGTTGTTGTTCAGCTGCTGAAAACGAAAGGTTGAATGTTTATGAGACCTCAAAAGAAAATCACTTCCCTGCAGTGTGACAGAAGGTAATAAAACCTTTACAAGAAATTTTCAAAATAACAGTCCTGTCACTTCATTCGTGTTGACTTGAACAATCAAAGCCTCTCATTAAGGCCGTTCTGACTAACAGGCTGCAGCGAACCTCCACTCCACTCTGTCGCAAATCATAAACAAGAGGCAAACATTTACTGCAATGTGATTGTTTATTTCACTCCACTACAAAATTATATAGTCATTTAAACTATGATACAATCTCAACATATACATTATGTACAGTTGAAAAGTAAACTGAGAGAATGTAACAAACAGTATACAGTGAATGTAGTAATTATGAGTAATATACAGGTCCCCACTTTATCCCTTTTCCCTTTGACCGTGGTGGCTCCCTTTGCTCTCTGACTAAAACTCCTGGATGTTTCTGTTTTATTTTGGAAGAACGTCACAAAATGGTGCTATGAAAACAATGTCTGACCCGTTTGTGTAGTTTGACTGCTGAGTCTTCACCTAATAGCTGTTGTTGAATTGTTGTCTATAAAGAGTTTATGTAAATTTAGTGTTTCCTTTTCCTGAGCAGTAACAGAAAATGTGCCTTTAATACAGTCACATGCTGTACAATTCAATTTATAGGCATAAAAAGCTAAATCAGCACTATCCATTTGTCCTCTAGCTATATGAATATTAGGCCATGGCATGAGTAAAAATTATATAATTAGTTCATGTTCACAGCGCAGATGTCACAGATTTTTTTCAGATAAATGGTCACATTGCCCATTTGGTAAACATGTCAAAGTCCATGGCATTATTTCACACTGAACCTTTTAGAAACATTCAACCAACCCAAACCCAGATTGGGGAAATGTATTTGGTGAAGAAGAAAAAAATAAATTATGGAATTATTATTCTCCTAAAGATAATATTTATAATCAAACACTTGGTCTTCTTCTGTAACATTTCAGAGTAACTCAAAGTCTCAATTAAAAGCTGAACAAAGCACAGGGTTCCAGTTAAAGTTTCTTGCATGTTCAGCTTCAGGTTTACTCTAGTAACAGTAGGACAGAGAAGTCTTTTTCCAAACTATTGGTTGGCACGTAGATTTCGACTAATGATTGTTATGGAAACTGTGCGACCCCAAAATGCCACCTTTTCCTGCATTTCCTGCAATTTACTCAAAAACAGGCTGGAGGTTCTCAAATTTCCAACATAAAATGTGAGTGGATTAACTCAGTGGATTCAGCTGGATTTCATTTATTAGTCTAATCAGCATATTCAAATAAGTGTTCACATTTTGCACAATTTAGGAGGGTTTTGTGCTGCGGAACCATTGGGTGACTGCTTAAATGCAAATTAGATTATATATTATGTTGATATTGCCTTTTCTTTCAGGACATCACAATGCAAGAACACTACAGTAACCATAATGAATCCACATATAGACTAAAACTAAATATTTTTGTTAATATCAAGGACAGCCTTCTAGCTTCTTTTTTAAATTCATAAATCAGGTCTCTTCTGTGCTCACTGCTACATTCAATGTTTTTATTTACTAGAAGTGGCAAAACCAGGATGTTCTGATGTTCATTCATGACAGAAAGTGAAGTTTATTTAGCTGCTAAGTTTACAGAAAGCACATTTTCCCCTTTACAGTTTTAAAAGAGAATATCAAAGTGCAGCAGTGCATCAAAGGTAGAAGAGAGAATGAAAATGTGATGGGAAAATGCTTTCTGAAAACCAGAGATGACAGGACAGATGATCAGAGATACAGATGCTAAAGAACATGAATTAGGCTAAACTCTGTCAGTTTAATTAGATTAATAAATCTAAGCTGAAAATAAAACGAAAGCTGAAAAAGACCAGAATCCTACTTGCAGTCAATTTCTGACTTACTGAAACAACAAAGATATTTTTTCTGCATGGAGCCAGCGCTGCTATCTGCCAATCCATACAAACATCCAACTTAGAAGACGTGCACAGATCCGTTCAACAAAGGCACAATTTAAAACAAGCAGGTGGATCCATTTGATTTCATTCTAAGAACCTCAGAAAACAGGATCTGCGGTTCTTAGATCTTGTTTTCTGAGGCTTTTTAGTTTTGGCTCTTTAGTCAAAACAGCTCATCTTTAAATGTTTAGAGTGCATTTTTGCCTATCCAGTTTATTCACTCAGGTTCTGGAGGAAAAGTTGATCCCAGTTACCATCTTCTGGATCTTCTCCTCATTCTTCAGTATATTTGACTTCACAGCACAAATCTTATCCTGCTGGTCCTTAATAAGCTGGTCCAGCTCAACCAGCTCTGCGTTGAGAGGCTCCACGGCCTGGTCCGTTATCCTGAGGAGAGGAGAACAGTATTTACTGCAATCAATGGCTCATCTATAACAACCAGCAAACAAAAACAACAGGTTGTAGAAACTTATCAGTTCTGATCTGACTAGATTAAAGACAAAACCATAACATAAAAATGTCTTGGCAGCTGGACATGGAACCATGAAGAAATGAATATATTTGAGTCATGTTTCTTCTGTTAAAGTATCCCACCTCCCTCTGCAGGATAATTTAACATGATGTCAAACTGAATTTTTAATAAAAATAAGAAAAGCATGAGTGTCTGCCTCAAGCCAACCTCTGCTCCTGCAGCAAAGCCTGTGCGTGCTCCTTATTCTCCCGCCGCCAGCTTTGCAGCTCAGCCTGCATGGCGTCCACGTCCTCCTGGATGTAGTCCATGATCTTTCCAAGCGGTAAGGAACTCCGACACACCATCTGGATGGAGGAGCGAAGCCGGTCGATCTCCCTCATCACCAGTTCACGATCTTTTTTACGAGCTGTTTCGGACACCAAGTTCTGAAAGTGAGGTTTGATGAGATTTTGAGCATGGAAACAGGGATGATGAACTTACAGTTATAGCAAACACTGTTGGTGTAAATGACAGTATTTTTGGAAGCGCCACACTTTTCAGGTTTGGAGAAAAAACAATGGAAAGCGTGCATCATATCCTGCCACATCACAATTATGAACTACTTTGTGTTGGTCTGTTACAGGAAATTCAATGAAATATGACAACATTAAAAAGTTATGAACAATTTTTCAAGGAACTTTTTTCATTAGCATCTTCTCAGTGTGGGTTGACTGGGCTCTACTTAGAGTTTTCCACTGGTATTGGTTACATGGTACCAGTTCATTCTTTACAGCAGGGGTGTCAAACTCATTTTTGTTTTGGGCCACATTAAGACCGGTTGTGCCAGAGTTTATTGATAAAACCCATAGAACTGTTAAAAATTGTTAAAATATTAGTATAAAGCCATTTCTGCATTTTATGAGTATATCTTAAAATTAAAATTAAAAAATACTAAACATCTTTTCACACTGATCAGTCGCAAAACATTTTACTGTTTTAGTGATTTGTTACAAACCAAATCAAATCAAATCTTATTTGTATAGCACCTTTCAGCAGCAGGGCATTTCAAAGTGCTTTACATCATAACAAACATAAAAACATAGAGTCATTCTTTGTCTATTCTTTGAGCTACAGGGAGCCAGTGGAGGGACTTTAAAACTGGGGTTATGTGCTCTATCTTCCTGGTTTTAGTGAGAACGTGAGCAGCAGCGTTCTGGGTCAGCTGCAGCTGTTTGATTGATTTGTTGGACAGACCTGTGAAGACGCTGTTGCAGTAATCCATTACAATCAAAATCGCTGATTTTGTGGGGCTAGTTTAGAAATATTTGCACAAATTTTTTTTACTTACCATCACAGACTATAATTTGGCATCAAGGAAGGCTGAGACAGTAGTGTAGTAAAAAGTTAGAAATGCTGCCACCTGCAGGTGGGATTTAACATCACGTAACGTAAACCCAATGTTTTTGAACATTGTTTGCAAAAAATTTGAAATAAACTCATAATTATACATTAGGTCAAAAAAGCATGCTAAGCTGTTGATTTTGCGTGGATTTCTGATTTCCGACTGATGTAATTTGGGAAGTTTAGAGGAAAAAAAAAACAGCTTTGATTTGGATTTGGACCACCCAACTATATGACCCAACCCGCTAGAGCTGCTACTCAGCTGCAATGGAAAACCACACAAATAGAGTAGAACTGAGTTGAGCCATGCTGCTAAGTACCAGTGGAGAAGGGCAATATCTATCTTTGTAGACAACTGGTAAACCAAGGATTTATACAAGACTTTTAGAAGTGTCTTTGATAAGTTAGAATAACAACCTGTATATTCCACTCATTACTTCAAACAGAAAACAAAAACAATCATAAATGTTTGATTTCACCATAGCTTACCTGCCAGGTCATACACTTCTTCAGGAAATTTAGTTGCCAGAGAAGTTTTAAAAGACCAATGAAGAAAATGTTTCTCTATGACGTGGCTTAATAACACACAGCAGTTTATGTAGGCAGCTAAAAGAAGAGAGAAAAATTTCTTGTTCCTTTAGACCAAAACATAAAAGTCTCTTTGCCAGCACAGCCTCGAAGGCGGCCAGAACCAGAACCAGAACCAAAGCATGGTTGGATTTTGTGGTTTTGCGACTTCAAGGTCAAATTTATTAAGGAATTCTACAAGCTAGCCGTATATATAAAGATCAAACATGCTGTTGGCCAGTGGAGACTGGTTGTTGAAGGTTTCCAGTCCATGGCGTGTGGTGTATCCCAATTACACCCAGTTCCTTAATGGTGAGAAGGGGGGAGGGAACTCCCTTTTCACAGAGCAAACCTGAGGATGTTTGCTCAGCTGGACTTTGGAAGACCTGTTGGTGTGTATGTGATGTGAAAGCAATGTAAAGTTAAAGTCACACACACACCCACACCTACTTACAAACACCCACTGGAGACTGAGATGAACACACATAACCCCCACCTGCAGTCTTGGTCTTGTTTATGTTAGTAACAGACTGTGGCAGTGGGGTTATTTTACTACAGTATTGAGTAACAACGGCTACACTTTATGTCTCCTTTCAAGTTCAACCAAGACCCTGAACTTTTTGGCACCAAACATGTCTCCATTAGAGTGCAAAATTCAGACTGACACAGGGTGCAAACTAAGGTGCCAAAGATGTTCCATGGGTCATAACAGGAAAACAGAAATCTCTCTCCTCCTTAAACCAGAAAGCTTCAGTAACTAATCTGAGCGAGCCTCAGCAGACAGGACCACACTACAGCATCGACATCAAACAACACTGCTTCAGTCTCTTTTAGGAAGCACGTACAGGCTTCAAGCTTCCAATGGCGCTCATGAGTATGAGGGCTGCAATGCCTGAGCCCAGTGATCCCCCAGCAAGGTGGGTGGCTTTCCACTGGGCGCCGCGAACCCTGCAGCTACACAAACACTCTATGCCTCATTCGGTCTAGCTGTGGTTTTAGGTCTACAGGGCCCCAGACGGGACCCGCGGCTTCAGTCTGTTTGGCGTTTCAACTCCACCCCAAACTCTGAACTCCCCCTCCTCTGAATCTCTGCTGGAAAATAAAAAACTTGGTGTGAAAACATAACCTCTTGATTGTGCTCAGTGCATCTTGGTAGATGTAAATCACAGCCCCATGTAAGCCTCTGTCGGGGTCTGTGAGACCTGTGCACACTGAGTTTTTCTTTTTTCTCACCAAGACTATAGATCAGTACTTAGATGTGGTGATGCAAGAGGAAAACATGGTAAATTTTAGTGCTTAGGTATGACTTAAAACAAAACAAAAAGGGTAAAAATGGGTAAAGAGCCTTACAGTTAATTCAACTTGAATGGATAATCTCAAACTGAAATAATTTTTTGAAAAATTGAACCCCAAAAAGGTCATGATGAGATTTTTCTAACAAGGCACCCATGACTTTTGGAAGAGAAACAGCCAACAGTATGACAGATCCTCCACTGTACTGGAGATGGGAAATATCATGTTGCTGGGAGAAAAAACATGTTGATAAGAACTAGGCATGTACAAATGAAAATAAACTAACTAATTGTGTTCGCAAACCCCCAAAACTACTTATTCTGAGCGATGTCTGCAGTTATGCTGTTGTGGGCTAATTTTTCTCCTGCTTCCATGACTTCATCAATAAATGCTGCACAATTCTTCATTACCAGACGAATGTAGCATGGTAATATGTTTTATTACTCATTTTCTTTCTTGTAATATGATTTTTATTGTGACGTTTAAAGTAAAGTGCCTCAGTCACCTTAATTGGGTGTTATTAAGCATTATAAAAATAAATCAGTCAGACAATTACAGGTAAGCTTTATATTAGAGCAATAAATGTGTTTGTGACATTCTGACTGGACACAATTGAATTTATTTGTATGCTGTCAAAAGAATTCAATCAAATTATACATAAGTTCCAATTGATCCTCAAATTGTGCAGTCAAGTTGAATTTATTGTTCAAATTAGTAAAAAAAAAAAAAAAGTTTTTAATCTAAGGAAACATCAGCAGATTGCACTGTGTGATTGACTTTCAAAATTATTAGTGTGGATCAGGATCAATATTTTTTTTATCTAGACTCATTTAGACTAACTCACATTATATTAATGTAAATTACTACTTATCATGTCTTTCTAATTTTAAACAGTAGCTAAAATGCCTTATGTCATATTTAAACTTCAAGGAAACAGGGTGCCATGATCAGAAATACAGGTCAACTTAAAAAAGCAAAGCATGTCTATAAAAAAATATTTCGGTTACATTAATTTTATATGAGTTGTTAGTGATGCCAATAAGTGTGGCACCAGTTATCTTGAAACAATTATTTCCCCCACTGAATAAATGTGCCAAAACCAAGCTTGGATTATTCTGGAGCTTTCAGCGTGAGATGACAAAATGAGTTTATTTTAAGCTTTTTTTTTCTACATCTTTTCCAGGGGAACTGTATAACACAAGATGTACGATTCAATAGGAAATTCCTCCTGTCATCACATGCCTAATTTACTTCACGAGGAAATATGTCCTAAAAATGTGATTTATGGACTGCTTTTGGGGATTTTCTGGGAGAAAGAAAAACATTCTACAAAGACTCTTTGACAAGAAAAATGGCTTTCAAGCAGAGAAAAACGTTGACGCTACATCAACCTTTTGGGTACCATTAACTGGGAAAACAAAAAAAAAATTAGAAAAAAAGTTTATTTAGAGAAATTTAAACTGCACACAACCATTAATTTATGTTTTCTAATTACTGGCATTTAAAGTGAATTTATTATCACACTTTAGATAGGCAATTTTTAAAACACAGCACCCTGACACAAAACTTGTCTGAAGTTGTGCTCTTTAAAAATAGGAAGGCACCAACATGGATGATGGCAACTTTAATGGAACTCTCTCACGAAAATCTCAGAGTGTTTTCTTAATAAGAAAGTCAAGAAAGAAAGTATTTGTTGGAAACTTAATGAAATGATAGAGTGTGTGAGGTGACTGCCACCTCAGAGTAACGTTTTGAAATCGACATTACTTTAGAGCAGGTGAACTCTCAAGTAAAATACAGACTGGATTAAGTGGAGAAAAATTAGACTTACACAATCACTGAGTTGCAAGTTTCAGTAAGGAAGGTTTTCAAGCATGCCTGTGTACATTAGAGTGAGAATGTTGGTCAGAGCCAGAGGCAAAACTATAATGTTTGTCTGAAAGTTGATAGAATTTCACTGTGTTAAACTAAAGCTGCTGTTGCAAGTGGTTATTTACAACTGTGGTCAATTACACGCAACCTGGATACATTACAGTGATTTTAAGTCACTGTGTAGAAAGTCAGTTTGTTACTTTTCCAAGCTACTGCTCTCAGATACATTTTTTCTTGACTTTCTTCTCACCACAGCATAAATTGCTACATCAATCTTCACTTTAGGAACTCATATTTGAACTGGAGATTTTGCTATCAATACTTTTGTTGGGTGGTCATTGGGCTCTGTACCGATGCCTGAGTTTGGCGTTCCCAATGCAGCATCATCACTCCTGGGTTCTCTTGGGCATAAAGATGATGACATGTTTCTTGAGTTTACCCAAATACAAGGGTGGGAAAACAATGGAAAAGCAATAAAGTTTACAAATGAAGAAAAGTAGGTACTGACAGTTTAAGATCATCACAGCTGATGAAGGAAGTGCAAACCACATGTTATAACTTCAGGAGCGAGTAGGAGCATCTTATTTTTGCTGCTAGTGTAGTTTTGAGTTAAAGAGCTTTTATCCTGAAGAAAACTAATTTGAAAGGATCTCAGAGTGTTGTTTATGTGCCGTGTTTCCATAAAAAAAAAGCTAACTGGATAATGAAAATAGCTCAGAGTCAGTGAAGTGAGGAAAGGAGCACTGAGGTTACAGGATGTTGTTCTAAGGTCACAGTAGCCCCCTGGGGAGACGATGAAGATCAACCTTTTGACATCTGGGGTGAACAAGGAATCTCTTAACAAATCCCAAACTATGAAGCACTCAAACAAGAGAAACTAAAGAAACAAAAGTAAAAAAAAAAAAAAAAGAAAGTCAAGAGATTTGAAGTAGGTTTTCTATAGCAGAAAACTATTTTTCCAGCAAGTCAATATAGCCCCTCAAAAATCCAATATCACTGGGTCATTTCCTCATGGTTCCACATAAAAAACCTGGATGTTTATGAAGACACAGAGGTCTGCAGAGAGGGGTATTTATTTTCTTCACAATCCAGCAGAGAGTATCCTGGCCCTTCTCCTCCGTGACTCTCACTCAACAGCCATCCATTTGTATGCCACACCGTTTATTTATACATTATAGACCTTCATCAAGGCTAATTTGATGGGGTAAAGAACCAGTGGAGAGAGGCAATTAAAAAGAAAAAAGAAGAATACAAAAAAATTCCAATGAAAACGCAGCTGTAGCAAAGGGCAAACTGTGTCAAAATAAAAGAAGAACTATCTTGGAATAATATACACGGCTGCTGAGGGGTTGTGATGAGGGTCAACCCATAAATATACTAAATATCCTCCAGTTACCCATACAGTGAAGGAGCAAGAGCAAAATATAACTAGCCGACTGTTTAAACTTAAGGGGTTTTCTAATGACACAAATGGAATAAATAAAATAAAGACCTAAATTTGGTTAGACATACATATTCTGTAAACATCAGCATTTTAGAAATAAATCAGTAAAATCAAAGAGAAAAGGGGACGCTCAGAGTTTACATTTTTGTGTTTCACTATGATTGCAATATAAAAAAGGAAAGGCAGAGGTCCATTAGGCTGACCTCGATGCTTTTTCATGTCAGGAAGGAAGTCATTATAGTTCTTTATACAGCTGACGAAGCAAGGCCAGCAGCGGCTGAGGGATGGACTAAACAACCGGCTCTTATAAATGGACGTACCTGCAGCAAGCTGGACCTTCAGACCAGGCACAACACAGTGAAACCAAGGCCTGAAGGCCCCAAAAATTGAGGAAATTAGGATAATCTCCAGAAAGCTGTGCTCATGTTACTCAAAGAGCTGCTTTGTCTGTATGAGTTTGAACTTACAATTGAGGTTGTGAGCTGCACATAAACAACATTTAACACACAACTTTTCAATCCTGAGTCCATAAATTTCTGATGAGCAGTTTCAGTTTACCGCTGGCTAAGCTTTGCTGGCTTCAGCTGCGAGTTACGAGTGATGCTGTCTGAGGTCGTTGTTAGGAAGAAATAGATCAGTGGCCTTTCTGCATGAGTGACAGCTCAAAACACTTCATCCATCACAGCCAGGGTGGTCAGCTAGGATGGGATGCAGGGCATCATGCTCCAGTGAAAGGGACCACCCAACTCAGACAGCATACACCGCCTCACACCGCGGAGCTCAGACCAAACTGTAAGCTTCAAACGCTTTTGTACTCCAAATATTGATGAAAGAGCACTTTCTCTGGCGTACAGAGGGGAATCTATAAACAGTGCTAGCAATAAGACAATAGGTCTTCATTAATATAAACAAAAGAAATCTTATTTCTTCCGTGTTAGCATTTTTTTTTTTTTAACTAAATCCCTTACGCCACAATTACTGGAACCCCTAACTCCTAAAAATAACTGAAGTATTTATTATATTTTTTTTAAATTATATTTCATATTTATATTTAATATTTCAAAAACAACTACAGGTTAGACACATTTTTGGCCGTTTAAAAATGGAAAAACATGAACAGTCATGGTGTGAAAACTAAAAGAGTCCAATGCATTTTCTTATCAAGGTAATTCTTGCCGGTACTATTCCAGCAGATAGTCGCAAATAAATGCTTACCCACCTAAAGTCACCATAATATATAAAATATGTGTCATGTTCATGTCGTTGCTACGTTACTGTCTGCCATTTTTTTCTGCTAGTTTTCCCTCATATTGGTAAAAAGATAGATATTTTTGTTGTTTTATTTTTGGTATATGTCCTTCTGTTAGTGGTTATTGTTTTATTTTTGGTATATGTCCTTCTGTCAGTGGTTATTGTTTTAATTTTGGTATATGTCCTTCTGTTAGTGGTTATTGATAGGTTTAGCTCATTTTTTATTGTGTGAAAATTTATTTTTCAATTTATTGTCCAGGAAAATTTGTTGTGGTATGACTTTGTTGTGTCTCCAATAAATTTCATACACCTGTGCCAGGTTGTCTGCGATTACTTGCACTGTTGCTGTGCTCACTTATGATTCTGATGAAGACAGACGGGGTTGAAACACTAATCTTCATGGAATTTGCACAATGCGGCTGAAGTTCAATTACGTTTTGTTTGCATCGGCTTCATATATTTCTGTTCCTCTATAAAGAGCAGAATGACAGAAAGATATAATCTTCTGTCCAATAACCACTTGAAAACTAAAATGTAGAATGTATATTCTAAATTTCTGGCTTCCATCACGTTCACACTGTCAAGAAAGGGAAATCGCTGGATGTCAGATTAAATCTGTACTTCATGGTCATTAAGTGTGATGGGCGCAGCAACCACAAATGTATCTCTCTTGCAACCTACAACGAATATCAAGCAGTGTCAGAAATGTTCTGGGAAAATGTCTTGCGGTGTTACAGCTGCTGCATTGTTCCCTTTTGAGCAGCCCTGACTGCTTCCACAGCTGTCTGCTTTCCCTCTCAGCCTTGCAGCTTCAGAGCAAAAAGTCACTCTTAATAACTGCAGAAATACCATTTTTTAAATGTAAACCTTTTAAAGAATACTCTATTGTAAAAAAAAAAAAATTCTATGTTTGTAATAGAAAAATCAGCATAGGATTTTCCATAAATTTTCCATAAATACAAACATTCTTAGGAAGGTAAGATGTTAACCTCTTTTTCAGAAAGTTTAATGTTTATTTTTGAAACCTAAAGAATAGAAACAAAATGGTGGCTTATATAATAGAAACTAAGAATGAAACTCAAATTAAAAATTCATTACGAGTCTTTCTTAAAATCTTTGCAGATCAAAAAAGAATTTGCATAAATAGGGGGAAACTAAAATAAGAAAAAAAAAAATCAGATTGTTACCCCTAACAAGATAGATTTTAAATACCATTAATGCAAGTGGAAGAATCAGAATGTTCAATATTTTTATATTATTTTCTTTTTAATTGCATTTATTTTCATCTCGATATGGTGATATTGCTACTTAAGACATACAGGGAGAATCTATAAACACGATGTGACACAAATCACTGGTCTGGACAAGAGCCTGTATACATATCAACCATCTGCGTGGGAGCAATATCAGGAAAAGCCGTTTTCACTGTAACAGAAACATAAACGTGGAGTTTGATCAACGCTATTGGAGCTTTGGGTTTGGGTCACATGAACCTAAGATCAAGCTTTTTAACAAAACGTAAGTAGAAACGCACTGTTTAGCAGGGTAGAGGATCTATGATGTTGTGGGCATGGTTCAGCAGATTGAAAAATAAAATGAATTAACACAGAAATGTTTCACCAGAACAAAACCTTTGAGTTGAGCTAAAGAAATAAAGAAGAACATGGGATCTAGAGAGATTATGTAACAAGAAATATTCAAAGGTCTTTCTTTGTTATTTCACAATGTGTGATTTCCTTCATTATTGATATATGTAACCAAATAAAAGTTTTAATTTTCCAGCTGTTTCACTGTGAGACTATCCTGTTGCATTAAATTTAGTCGAAGGCTTTCTACGCATCTTTACTAGGTATATAAATAACTGGTTCAACTGAAAGACAAAATTTAGCTACATGGACTTAGAATCCATTAGGTTTTAAAAAAGAAAAAAAAAAAACAAATGCCCTAAAATCTTTCTCCCATGCCTTACGATGCTTCCTAATTGAGCAGAGAACCTTGCTAAGCTGAACAATTTTAAATAACAGAAATGTTGCAAACAACTAATTTTTGTTCCAGACATCTAGATGTGTGGATCAATAGTGTGTGTGGTCTGCAAGAGGCCATGGCTGCTTGCCTGGTTATTAGCCCTTCACCTTCACTGAAGGGGAACATTTTTGTGGTTTAGAGGCACCGCAATTACACCTCCACCTCCTCACTCCACTTGTTTACATCTTTCTTTTGATAAAAGCCAGCGTTGCACCAGGACCTGTGGTTAAATTAGTGTTCCCAGGAACAAAGTTCCCAGAAAGAAAAGGCTCGCAGGACTGGTCCAGACAGGACTTGGCTAATACTGCCCTCTAGTGGAAATCTGAAAGATTAAATGTTTGAAATAGAAACCTGTTCTTTAGATTTTGATGATGACGGAGTCAGCTCGTAGTCCTTCTTTGTTTCAAGGATCTTTTTCACGAGTCCGCCTGCATTAGAAGACACATTTCAGCTTCAAAAAGCAAAAAGTCTGAAATTCTTCAAGAGCTGAAGAAGTTAAATCACTCACCATGTTTTTCATCAGCGTCGAGTTCATGTGCAGCTTCCTGTCACAAACAAATATTGATGATCATTTCTGGATTTTAACTTCATAATCACACCCATGAATGATCATGCCACCCACTCTCTCTGTTTTAGGAGAATCTGGATGTGGAGTGACAGCCTCCATCACTAGGAACTGTTCGTCTTCATCTTCCTCATCGTCTGATATTCTCTTCCCGTCCAGTATAATGGGAGCTGCGGGCTTGGCACTCGACAGCCTTAAAAACAGAAGTAGTACTGAGAACTGGCTTAGAAGAAGCATTTTTAATCAGTGCAGTGAGTTCAGTCTAAATTGTTTTGCTAAGAAGTTTTCAAACTGGACAAAAGTCAAGGACAGTACGGGCCCAAGTCGAACAAACCTTGCATTTTGCAAAAAAGATTGATACGCCTTGTACTTCTCACATTTCTTATGTAACAGCCACAAACTTTCATGTGTTTTATTGTTATTGTATACAACAGACAAAGGAAAAGTAGTGGATAAATGTAAATTGTCTTTTTTTCCCTACAAGGAAACTTCCAGAAAACAACAAAACCTCTGAAACATCAGTTCCTTTAAAAACCCCTACCTGTTTACAGTTGCCTTCGATTAGTAACAAGTGAAACATTAATCAACATATCTGTGTTTGATTGATGATTTTGATAATGGCATTTGACAACATATAATGCTAATTGCTCGTTTCATAATTGATGACGGTATAATGTTTTTATGATGTAAAGCACTTTGAACCGTCTTGTTGATGAAATGTACTATATAAATAAGACTGACTTAATCATCATGATAATCAATTGCAAAAATAATCATTATTTGCAGCCCTGCTTTCTAGTGACTGACACTGCTAGATAAATACTAGAAATGAGTTGCAGGTGTATGTTCAGCAGAATATTTTTTTTTTAAAAAGCGATGGGAGTTCTTTTGAATGTGAAAAAGATTCAAGGGGTGCGCATACTTTTACAAGGCACCGTAACGGGACAAACATTCAGTAATTGGAACGATGAGGTCACCTCTCAGCTGGCGTCCCCTCAGTGTTGCTCTCTTGTCTCCTGACTCGAGGAGGTGCTGGGCGGGCGCTGCTTGGCCGAGCCACTCGCCTATAGGATGAAAACCGCAAACAAAGTATTTAAAAAACACCAACAGCAGGTTTTCCTTTTTACGAGCTGTTATTTTCACAGCTTATTTTGAGCACAACATGGAAATGTGTGCGAAATCTGCCAGATGTCAGAAGAATCCAGACGTCAGGAGGATGACGGCTCTGCCCGCCAACAGTCAGAATATTAATTACAGCTGCGGTTTTGCAACAGCTTAACAGGCCAATCATAAGTGCTTAGTCAGCCAAAGGAAGAGGACTTCCGAAGTTTTCAACCTGTAAAGTAAGAACTGGGAAAACAATCTGGATGTAAACGTTTTAAACGTTTCATTCTTTAAGACGGATGACTACATTTAGACTTTGGAACTTAAAGGATAATGCAAAGTCCATCGGTTATTGTTGCAGATCCAGTAAATATTGACTGTACACACTTAGCAGTCTTGTCTGGCACAGAGGATCCTTCAGAGTCTCCGTTCTCCTGAGGGACGGCTCTCTGGGCTAACTGAACGTCTTCGTCTGTGAGTGGACACAGAAAAAAAGGGATTCAATTTAGACAGAAAAGAGAGATCAAACCCTTGATTAGCATCCTTAAAACCACAACTCTAGCAAAGTCTTACAAATTTAATGATGCCATTTAATTCCTTCGAAAACGAAGGAATTTTCCTTCCTTCCAAATACTTTTAAAGTATTTTTAAAAGTATTCTTTTTTTTCCACTTTATCAACAGACTCAACGTACTCAAAGTGGGAGAACAAGATTTATCAGACGACACCCACCAACTCTGATTCAGGTTAATCAAAGTGAAAAAAGGACAAAATATAAGACAAGATCAAATATAGTTTAACAGGTTAAACTACTTTTCACTGCAGACTGTCTGGTTTCTGTTTGCTTTGTAAACTCCATTACCCCCTGTTCTATTGCACACCCAGCCCACTTTGGGTTTGGACAGATATGTTTGGACCAGTAAACGCCCAGGCAGCGAGACTTTGTGTTTAATGCTTTGTTTTACAATTAAAACCTGACTGACTAGCTCAGTATGTTGGCGAAGAAAAGGCAGTAATTATCATAGCTGCTAGGATTTCCTTGAAGATGAGGAGATATCAGTAAATTTGGCTTCTTCGGTTTACTGAATAGGAGAGATGCGAGTCGGTGCAATCTGGCAAAACTAATTATAACCCAGGAGCTTTTTTTTTCTCCACCTCTTGTCACATTTCACCCAAAACTTCAGAGCATTATATTGGAATTTTATGTGATTTAAAACAGCAAAGTAGATCATAAATATGAAGTAGAAGAAAAGAAATGTTTTTTTTTTTTTTTTTAGATTTTACATTAAAAAAAATCTGAAAATCGTGGTTGCATTTATATTTAGCCCCTTTCACTATGGTCTTCTGAAAAAAACACATCAGTGCAACCACATGCCTTCATAAGTTATATATTTAGTAAATAAACACATTTGTTCAGTAAAGGTTTATCAAAAAATATTAAACAGCATCATGAAGACCAGAGAAATCAGCAAACACTGTGGAGAAGTTTAAAGCTGAAATGAAACAGTTTAGATCAAACCATGTTCATCCACAATGCTGCTGTAATTTCATTGAAAACTGGCTCTATCAAGCATTAACTTAGCGGGGCTAAATAAAAAAGAATTCCATATTTTTCCTTCAACTTCCCAATTATGAGCCAATATGTGTTGGTTTATCTAAAAAAAACCAAAAAACAATTTTTTATTTTTTTTTACAGACTTAAAAGATATAGTCATTTTTGTGAGGAACTTAAACCAATCCTAATTAAGTTAATCAGGTAATTCACAGACACAATACATTATTCTTTAATTATGAGAAGCAGGTCCATGTTAACGATAAAACACTTACCTTCTTCACTATCAGACTCATCTGCTGCAAGGAACAAATGAAGAGTCATTACATACTAAGGCATCTCTTTTAGTATGTAACAGAGACATAATTAGCATAACGGGGGTCTTCAAATCATTCATAGAAAAACATGTTTGCAGAATCCCTTTATTCATTTCCATTCAATTACATGAAGTATTATGGATTCTGCCATCAGATGAGTAACACAATGTAACTCTATACAATCCCATAGAGTCTAGATTGATTAAAATAAGCTGCATGTGCATATTTGGAATAAAGTTCTTAAAGCCGTTACCGTTGCTTCCAACTTTGGGTTTCTGCCTCTGGCCTTTGGCAGACGAGGGCCGGGGTATCCTAGCTGGACTACCTGACTGTAAAACAAGAGAAAAAGGAAACGTCTGGTTTTTTTTATAGAATTCTGATAAAGCATGATATGCGACTTCTTTTCTAAATTACTCTGCTCTACTTCTACAAGGATCTTTATGTTCCTACCTGGTTTTCTACTACATCTGTGGGCTGAACAAAGAGCACAGCAATATGGCTTTAGTTGAATCATACACAAAAAGCCATCATGTTAATCCGTTAAAATGAAAGCTGCTACAGCACTGAGCACAAACGGCAAAAAAAAAAAAAAAAAACTATCTGAAAGCCCCCAAAGAACTTAATATAATAGCACATAAAAAAAACCTAGCTAAAAAAAAAAAAAAAATTGCCAAAAGCCGTGCAACAAACATTCATGTCTGCAAACTTTGTTACCTGTTCAACTGGTTTTAGATCCTTAAAAAAAGAAGTGATGAGAGGTTTATCACCTTTTTGAATTTATTAAGTTTAATTGTTTTTCCAAAATGCAAACATGAAAAATGAGCAATCTACCATAAAAGGAGAGAACTTACTGCTGGCACAGTTTTGGCTGCTTTCTGCAGAGGTTTCTCTGACACTCTGGCCTGATGGTAAACACACACACACACACACACACACACACGGAGCACGTGAGCTACTCAATTTATTTGCTTAATTTAAAATTTGCTTAAGTTTGGCTGCGAAACCTTGTCACTTTCTCTTTCCCCACTTCTGTTTTTTTCATTCCCATCCTTGCTTCGATCTCCTTCCCTCTCTCGGTCTTTGTCTCTTCGTTTGTCTTGGCCTCTGTCTCTGTGAGAATCCCTCTCCCTGGTCTTTTCCTTGTCTCTGTCTCGATCTCTGTCTCTGTCTTTCTCCTTGTCCCTGACCCGTCCTTTGTCTCGCTCTCTTTCCTGCTCTCGGCTCTTGTCTTGCCGTTCCTTCTCACTGCGGTGATGCCTCTCTGTGCGCTCATGGTCACGGTGGTCCTCTTTGTCTCTGTGTCGGCTTTCTTGCTCTTTGCCCTGGTTCAGATCCTTATGCTCCTGGCTGCCACTCCGCTCTATCTTTTTCTTTTCCTGAAAATTGAAGGGGTCAGAAAACAACGCTAAATGCGCTTCAGATAAATTATTGTAATATCTGGGCAGGATGGTGAGCACTGAATACATTTTTTTGATATATATTTTAGCAGGCAGGGGACTCACTTCCTTATCCGGCTGCCGTTCCCTTCCATCCCTGTTTTCCTTGCCCTGAGACCTGGAGGTACTGCCTTTGCTCTTTAAGTCCACTTTTTCTCCTGCAAGAACTCGCTTCACTGCTTCATCACTGGACAACTGTGAAGCAACAAGGAACTTACTTAAGCAAGGTGTGCAGGAAAAACCGGTTAATGAGGGAGAATAATCCCTAACATTGTTGGTTGTTCCTCCGCATATTTCTGCAGCACATTTAAAAATTAAATCGGGGATTAAAAAAATTTAATAATGCCACAAAATGTAATAGTTCTACTTTTTAACTACAACAACAATAAATTTTATGCAAGAAGCTTGTTGTTGCTAGATAACAAAGTAAAGTAGCATTTCTTGGCCATAATAAATGCAAAAATGTAATAAATGTAGAAAAAACAGCAAATTTCAAAGAGCAACAGTAAAAACATTGTCAAAAGAGTATAAAATTAGAAGAAATAGTTTCATGTCAAAGTTGAAAAGTGTACAGATAATTTGGAGTAAAAAAAAGAAGACATGAAATACCTTAATCTAAATTTTAAAAAAAAATCTATATTATTTAAAAATCACAGTAAACACATTGTTTCACCCAACACGCAGGTTTGTCTCACACAGCTGTTGTTGAACCATCGGTTCACATCACACACACAAACAGGGAGCAGCAGTGACAAATAAAGGTTTCCTTTCACTGCTTTTTCACAATGAACCTCACCAGAACTGCTCCACTGACACTCAAGAAATCATTAAATCAAATCCTAAAATAACCGAACACCACGATAATTTGTGTTGAGGTAAACCTTTGTTTGCTTTTAGAATTACATCCACAATTTCTAGATCATAGGACCTTACATACAGTTATCAGACATCACCAATGTGAAGCACCTCAGTCAGACTAAGTTACACCATACTTAATTTTAGCAAGATTAGCATTGTTAATAGATATTTTCAGTGGCCCATTTGGTACAGTTGATCAAAACAGATTAATTGATAAACTGAAAAATAGGAAAACTTTTTGATTTTGTGATAAATTACAGTAAATCTTACTTGGAAGACTGGAATCCATTCTTGGGTAACTTTTATTGAATAGCTTCATGTTCCTTGAAACTCAGAATACTACAACATCTCTCATGTATTTATGCTAATTTTTATGTGATTGCTATTTTTTTTTTGTGTGTTGAATTATCTCAGAGTTTAGCATTCAACTAAACTAGTTGAACGGAGCATGCTAGATACCTGAATGTTTATGATTTATTCGCTGTTTATTTGTTTCAAATTTACATTTTGTATGCCGTTTCCTTCATTCCTAAATTTTAATGTTATTATTTTAATGTATTCCTCATCTTTCATGTAGTTTCTCTTTGCAGGTTTTATTGATTTTTGCGTAAACAATTCCTGGGTGTTTGAGAAACAACAAGAATTGTTTACATCCACATTAAAGATCAGCTATCTCCAGGGCATCAGCTCTTCTGTTTAACACCATCTCCGGGGTTCAATTAAGTTATTTTACCGTTCTCCCTCAGGCAGCTGGACTGTTTTCTCAAACAGCGAAAAATAAAACCCACATTTTTTAAATTGTTGTTCAATAACGATATCCAGCTCATTAGTAGACGAACAATGACACTGAACACATTTGAGTGATTTCCCAGAAAGACGTACCTTGTTGAGGCAGCACTTTGCGATGGCCTGAAGCAACTCGTTGGTTTTCTCAGGCTCATGACCGGCAACGATTCGTGCCGGCTTTGCTGTCAGAGGTTCACCAGACACCAACATCACAACATCTATTGCTTTCTGAAGGTAAGACATTTTGGTATCCTTATCCTACAACAAAACAAAGCATGACAAAAAAAAATTAAATTATAGGACATTAAAGTAAAAAGTTTATTAGGTTATTATTATTGCACCTGTTCAGCAACAGGAATGAGTTGCTTATTATTATTAGGCTTCCCAAAGCTTGAAAAACTGAACTAATTTTCAATCAAACTGTTTCAATGGATAAAAAAAAATCTTTTAATAAGATGCCAAAAACTGATCAGCTGTATGGAGCAGAACTTAACAGCACTCCCCCTCCCAAACCTGTTGTTGTGAATTGCCGGTCACAGTTTTCCTATGCTTGTCTACTTTATATCACTGCTTTCAATAATGCTTTAAGGTAACAATAAAAACATATTAGACACATTGTGTAGCTGTAATAATCAGTATTATTGTCTTGCTTTTTAAAGGAAGATATTTAGGTCATGTTATACTTATTCTGATTAAAATTTTTTGTGACTATCAACTGGATTAACCCAAAATGTAAATGTTTGGTTGTAAAACTAGCTTAATTTCTGACTAACCTAAAAAAAGTACTTAGAATAAATATGCATGAAGAATTATTGAAAACTTTGAATATAAAAAAATAAATTTTAATAAATTGCTCGATAAACTTGATTCCAGGTAAAGTTTAGAACAAGTAAAACAACAGCATTAATTTAAGGTAAAGTGAGAAGCTGGTGCAGCCTCTACGCATCCTTTCCTAATCGAGGATCAACTTGCAAATGGCAGACCCGAGTTCTGACACCTCGGTAAACACTCTGCGCTTCACCGCCAGGCCTTCTCACTCGTGTTTGGTTACTCAACACTCAGATCGGTGAAACAGCGAGGGAATCTCAAACGTCCAAGCTTGCTCATCAAAACAGTAAGTTAGCACACAAACTACATAAGCGCATGATAAAACCAAATACCATATTAGAAAAAGCCGAAGAGTAACAGAAAAACAGCCAAGAACAACCAGCTTACCTTGACACTATCTGACTTCATCTCATTTTCTTCATACAGGCCTTTCATAAAACCAGTGGTCCTGATAACCTGGAAGTTGGAAGAACAAAAAAGCTCAGATCATCTAGAGACTTTTATCTAAAACATCTTTTTGTCCATCAATCAACATGTTCAGAGGAGAGACGATGATTAAGTCGGTAGAAGGATGCTGAGGTTGGAGCCTCGTGGAGGAGGCTGAGAGGAAGACCAAAAATAAGATTTAGGGATGTGGTGAAACATAAAGTTAGTTGATGTGAAGGTGAAGAACACAGACGATAGGACTAAATGAAGACTAATGATTCACTGTAGTGACCCTAAAGGGAATTAGAATCAACTGGTTTTTGGTCCCAAACATGTTTCTCAACACTGACCTTTTTATTTGTAGCAGTGAAAGCAACCTGACCATGTTCTGCCACAAAAAAGTTCAGAAATAGGCATAAAACATTTCAGTGGAATAACTTGAGCCCAAAAGTAAAACTGGTCTAAAAGATAATAAAATCTTGTAGCGGTTGTTAACTGATCCTGGTCTTTAATTTACAAAATAACTGCCAAGCAGCTGTAGTTACTAAGCATCTTGGATGGGACAATGATAATAGAAGTGTGTAAATTAAAAATGCCGTTGGGAAATGGCAATGTATTTATCAATGCTTGCCTTGTTTTATAACCTATCCCTGTCTGCTGTCCTTGGTCATTATGATGCCGTTTGTTCACTAACATTCCCTCCCAATCTTACTCAATTTAAAAAATATCTTTATTCATCCCAAAGGGAAACTAAATATTATTACTCATATCATCAAAGCAGCTTTAAAGAGTCATTGTAGACGGTGAGGCTGTGGGCAGGACGGATCTGCTGTAGAAGTCAGTCTTGCAACGAATGTAAAGAGGCTTCTGACTGAAAGCTGTGACTGTCATAACTGTCATGACATTTCTTTCAATTTCTTTCATTTTTAAGTGTACAGTTGAATGACGATATTCCAAAGTAAAATGTCCTGGATGACACCATCGGTTGTTGACAAGCACTGCTAATCCATCTCATTTGCTTCTGTAACTCCCTTTTAGATCTCTATCTGGTTGTATGGTTAGAAATCTGGGCAGAAATGCTGTTGTTATGATCAATGGAAGAGATGATTTCAGCTTCCTCCTTCTCCGTCTGCTCTCTGGTCCCACCTTGCATCCATAAAGCTTCTTTTTCAACTTCTCTGAGACTTGGGGCCATACTCCAGGTGTTATTTAAGCTTTTGAGGTGCCAATCAGTTACCTTATTGCCATGGTTACGCATCAAAACAACTGTCCGAAAGTTTTTTAAAAAGAGTAAGAACAAAAAGTCCTTTTACTTGAGTTTCTTAAGTCAAATCTTCTATTGCAACGCTTCATGTGGTTCAGGCAGCTCAACGTAAATCTGCATTACCCAACAGTCCAGCTGTAATAAGCTGCTGAGCATCAGGGTTGCCACCGTGACATGGATAAATAGCCCAGACTAATTTAGCTGACTTATTACTGAGACTGCCATACTCAGTGTTAGAGTAGCAGTTATCCATCTACGGACTAAGTAGTTTATCCTTGCCAGGGCTCAGGTTGTGCCTAGCAACTGGGTAACGACGCTAAACGGAGAGCTAAAGCAGCAAGCAGGTGACTCCAAGGAGAACTTCACAGTTAAACGTTTCCAAATAAACGTTAGCGACTGTTTGGTTGGAGGTTGCAATGTCTTACTTGTTTTTCGTGCTACAATTGATGTCCACCAGAGCGCTATCGCTGTTTAATGCAGGCTAACTGTTACGTTTAACTTATTATTAGCCACCGAAGCTATTCCTCTGTGAAGTCGAATAAGACCAGTTAGGTAAAGATGCCGTGGTCGCTTCATATATGACCAGCAGCTGTGTACATGTCTTCGCCGTTAGATGCTCACCTCGCTGAAGATGTCGTGAAGGTACCGAAACGGCGGCCTGCTCAGCAGTTTTTCCGTCAGCGGGGGTTTCTTTATCACTTTTCCCAGCGTGTCCTGAGTCTTTTTCACCACCGCCGCGTTCATGGCAGCGGTGGAAAGCGTACTTCCAGCAACGAAATTGAAGCAAAAACTAATCCGGACAAAAATACTTCGCGGCGGCGGCGGCGGCGGCTCCTTGGCCCGGTTGCTATGTCAATACACAGAAATCCCACAGTGCATCACTACTATGAAAAGTGCGCATGCGTAAAGCGCTTACGCTCGCAATGTATCCTATCTCTAAGGCAACAGCTAACAGCTAACAAGGTTTTAGTGATGAGCAAAATCTTTTGCAGCGGCACAAATGTTGGGTTTTACCGCATTTTTGCGGCTGCAGGTTTTGTGGGGATTATTCACATCAATTTTAGACTACGATACAAAAAGACCAGATGCATATTAACTCACTGTGGAGAGTTTTATTAAACTAAACTATTTTTCTTACCATTATTTATACGTATGGCCTGGAAAAAATATTTGCACATCTTTTTTTCGGTAAAGTCACATCACAAAAGACTGCGCCAGAAAAAAGATGCGTCCATTATAGTTGTAGGTTTTACAACACATGAGTGTCTCTAGGGCCTCCTTAAAGTGCACTAGAATGTTATTGTTGCATCTGCATGTGTGCCATTTGGAAACAGGGCTGGAAAGGACCAAACTGTCCAAGAAAAACATCAGGCATCCAGATTCCTAGTTCAAACGCTAATGTAAAAGGGGCTAAAAAGAGGGGAAATTTTCCTTTCTATCAGAGTTTGACAAAAGCTTAAGTTAGGTTATGTGTGAAATCAGGTGTGAAATATATTTACAGATTATAGTTTATAGTTACTAAAAAAAACTTTATAGTTACTTTTTTAAGCAGTTCAACTCAGTTTTTTTTTTAGATAACACAATAAAGAATGAAATATGGAAATGAAAATATGTTTTTCTACTTGATTGTATTTTTGCAATACATAACCAGTCTTCAAAAATGATAAAAGCAAATTCCATGGTTTTTAAGACTAGACTTATCTGAATCTATTTGTTCACAAAATCACAAACCATTAACCCACAGGTCATGTTTTAAATCATTGTGAAATTAACTAGCAGCTATGCCCTTAGGGTGGGGTCTGAAACGAGAACTTCAAGTGGCTCTGGAGCTTCCACTGTGGCTCTTAATAAGTTTGGGAAAGAATGGTAAAGCTGAGCAATATTTTTAAATATTTTTATAACAAATAAATGCTAGGATTGGTGCTTTTTGTCTTCAGATTGCAAACTACTTGCTTTATCATATTATCAAATACGATCATTAAAGAAGTTGCATTAATTCCCTTTCATAATAAAGTTTCATAAGTTTCTTTATGTTAAAACCAATTTGTTTTTCTTTCATTTGAAAATCAACACAAATTTCATGATGCAGATATTGCAAAAATAATACATTTTGCTTAGCTGGACCAAAGCCAAAAATAAGTCTTCTGGTTGTAATCCTTATCTGTTTCTGACAATTATGTAGCAAACCTTTGGCCCTTACTTTGCCTTTATGGTTTGCTGGAGTTCATTTGTTTTTAATTTCCCACCCTTCCTGTTACAGTAAAGTGGGGTTGTGAGCTAAACCTGACCTAGCGATGCTTTGATATTCAGAGGCATTGTTGGTTGGACTCATTAAATGCAAGGTCATGTGGCAGCAAAACCAGCTCACGTCATCACCTCTCCACCACCGTGTTTAACTGTTGGTACGCTGTGCTTGGTTTCCTCTGAACAACCGACTAAGGATTGATGGGTGTGTTTGTGTGTGCACATACATATAATAGCTACTTAGTGAGTAACATTTTATCTTTGTTTCATAGTCATTTCAAACTATTATATAAATACCTGTTTGGCAAGTTCAGCTAAAAGAAAACTGACAAAAGGGAAGTCATAGAGGCGAGCAAGCGCAGACTCTTGCTTCATGCTGACAAGGTAAGACATCCACCATTTGTTTTATCAGAAGACAAGACTAGGAGAATTTGGAGTTGTCTTTTCTGTGTAAACATTCATGTCTTTTAGAACATGAAAAGCTAATTAAAAGATTGTTGGATTTGTAAAGAATTTGCACAGTTATGGCTGTACTTGTTAATTTCTGAACTCAGCTTAGGTGTTCTTTTGACAACAAAAATGCAATCACAAATTACTGAGAAGTAGATTTCTACGTGAATCATTATTTGTGGCAAAAATTATGATTTCTCCATTTTGAATGTTGAAAAGGAAACAACTGTGATGTGCACAAGAGTGCTCTACAAGGAAATTGTTAATACAGGAGTAAGGGAAGATGTTTATCACATCCACTTTAAGGAAATGCTTCAGAATGTTAGAAATTGCTGCTCTTTTTACCACATGAATTCCAGGCTTGTCTTACTTGTTTAATGATTCAAGATTGAATATCTTTGAAGTTAACCCACAACAAGGTGTGTGATTGTAATTTTTTAAAACGACTTTCTTCTCTGACGTGTGCACGACACTGACACTCGGTACCATTGCTGGCCATTTGGGTGCACTGAGTACAAATACTTTGTGTTGCTCACCACCCTGGAATTTTACTTTTAATTCTGAATTATTCTGAGTCCATTTCCATCTACTTAGCACTGGAAAATTAAGACTCACCAAAAAAATTTATGGAATTGAAATGAGATAATAAGGGTAGTCTAATGAATGAACTGTAACAACAAAGAGTGTTACTCATTGAGTACTGTTAGAATAAGACTTATCTTTATGCTGTTTTCACATGTAGTATTTGTTCCAAAACAACAAAAAGCTTCTGACTTCACAGAGGAAACTGACCTCATAAAATCATGACAAAAATCATTTTCTTGAGGAAGATTCATGTTTTTTTCCTAAATTGCTTTGTTGCATTTTTCAGATCAAATTAAAATACTCATAACTCAAACATCCACAACACTTGGCCCTTTGTGCTTACCGTAGAAGCAGTTTTTCCTGTCAACACATTTCAGATTGATTAGGACCTGCATCAATTGCTTCCACAAATTTTCTGCTGTTTTATAATATTATCATTTGTTCATGTCAGTCAAAATGGACTATGCTAGTGAGTTGAATAGTCATTCTCTCTAAAACTAATCATCCCCATTTCATTGCTTGAGTCATTACAAACATAAATGTTGAACTTGTTCTCAAGAACTGTCGATTTTATGCATTTTTTTCTTATCCGTTTTTAAAGATGTCAGCAATTCCAAAGGATGTTTCTTACATTTGTTTTATATGAATCCATACTTTGCTTTTGTACAGTGTTGTGAACAAATTAAAATTTCAGACAGCATATGGAGTAAAATTGCGAAGCATGTTTTTTAGTGTATGATACTTATTTACCAATGGTTGTACTATCAGAGCCTAGTGTTATCTTGAGCATTTCAGTGCTTTTTATAGTGATGAAACTGACACTTTCATTGGTATGAATATGAGGTTTTGAGGAGTGAAGTATCCATTACAACCTTTGCAAGTATCAACTAGGTTTTGCAGATGTACTGCCTGTTTTAATGAATCCACAAGCTGTTGTGCAAATGTTAGTAGGGGTGTGAGAAATGCAACAGAGTCTGAGAAAAAACGTAAAGTCAAAAATCATCAAAGTCTTCAGAACTTCACATTAAGTATATTATTTTAGAATGACAGACTTTACCACTGCCGTTCAGAGTAAATCATTTTTGAAGCACAGATGTAACAGACTGTCCATGGAATCATGTGTCTGATTTCTCATGTCTTCACTGCTTAATATTCTTCATATTTTTTATTAGTTCAAAGCTCATTAGTGTTGATTCAGTAGTTCATGCTTCGCTGTATTTTTTTTATTTTTATTTTTTGCCTACAATCGGTAAAATAATTCCTAAGATCTTTGTTTATTCTGTCTTTGACGTCACTTATGCCATAGAGAGAGACCCATCTGCACGCGCAGTGCGACCTAATATGAAAAGTGAACGAACGATAACTGAAGGCGTGTGCGTACCTGTCAAACCTGAAATGTGTATACTCGGCTAAACAGCCCTTAGAGCAGGAAGGTTCAGATTGAGCTAAATGAACAGACCACACGGTGGAGGATTCTTCCTTTCACTGGATAAAATTGTTACTTTTGTATTTAATTTATTAACAAGCTATCTACACCTTTCTTGTTATCGCAATTCCTATAATTGTAATAATTTGTAAGGTACTTGGTGCCCTACGCGCAGTGCGTCACACGCGTGGGCGGAGAGACGCCACACCTGACACTCATGTTAAACAGGCGATTATTACTGTGGTTTTCTCAAAGGTCGGGGAGCGATGCTTCGCTGGGTCGTGCTTGCTTTGTTCATCAGCCTCTGTGCCATTGCTGAGGCACAGAGTAAAAAAAAGGCGAAGACTGCGACTGCGACTCCGCCCCTGTCAAGAGGTGAAGTTCAGTTTGAGCAGATTGATTTCATCACACGACTGAATTAAAGTCTAAAATTAGCTGATTTGGAAAGACTCTGTTAAACGTTTCGCAAACTTACTTGGTGGCAATATCTTGTTTTTCTTTTCTTCTTCAGGATGGGGGAAAAATATTAAATGGGTCAAAAGTTATGAAGAGGGCCTGTCAGAAAGTGCCAAGAGGTAGGACTTTGAACCCATTCTATGATTGCATGATAAGATTATCTTCTTTTCAGTGTAGCTTTTTTTTTCCGTATCACATACAGGTAAACAGTTGGCTTTATAAAATCATTAATCATGTAAAATTTGCCATTGCAGCTCAATTTGTCAATAGATTAATTGCATTTACACCATCAGTGTGCTTACTGTGCTGAAGAACCCACTGAGTTGATTCACCGGTTTTATTTTCGCAGTCAGAAACCACTGATGGTCATTCATCATCTAGACAACTGCCCACACAGTAAAGGTACCGTAGAACTTTGGTTTTGTTTTGCTTTGTTCAATGAAAAAGACAAATATTACATGTACAGATGCAGATCTGCACACCCTCCGTTATTGTGGCTACTTTGACTTCACGGGGAGTTCAGTGCTTGTGTCCCTGATTCCCTGCAGTGTAGGTAATGAAGTATGTTGGATTTCTAGTTATAAATCACGCAGTTGGTTTTCTGGAGGCGAGCTCGGTGGAAGTCTCAACAACAGAGCAGAGCTAGCTCTTAGTTTTGTTCTTTGAACTACACTTCTATTGGCATCTCTTGTAAAGAGGTGTACAAGGCCTTTAAATCAAATGTGTATTGCTTAGCGAAAAGAAGTTTATTCAGTGGAAGAGTATAAAAACCCTATGTCAAGATAGAAACACCAGATTTTGTTGTGCAAAGTATTGACAGACCAGGGAAGCTTCTGTAACTGTTTCACTGGTGGTCCTAATGGAGAGAAGGGTCTTTGAGGAAGCTTTTTCTCTTCACCATCCAGAGACTTGGGTCCTCTACTTTATTTTCTTCATCTCATCTCAGTATTTTGTATAGAATTTAGGACCAAGGACTGAGACCTCTATGAAATAAGGTTGATTTTATGTCAAATGAACCATTTCTATGTTAATTTGTCCATTTTTTGGATCATTATCCTGCTAAAAGACCCAATCATGACCCCATTTTCAGTTTTCTAGCTGAATTGAGTGGATTTTTATTTAAAATCTCCGTAGATGCCCTAGATCTTAAAGTTCCCAGAAACACAGATTCCTCGCAGTACCATAACATGTTAATTGATTGTGCAATACCCAGATTTAAATTAGTTTAATTTAAATCTGGGTATTGCACAATTAATTTGGGTTTTCTTTTACACATCTTTACCAAATGCCCAAAAGCGTGTAGAGGACTGTAAATTTAAATTCAACTGTCATACATTTACATTTATAGGTTAGTGTATTTTAAAATGTTCTGTAAAATGTGGATTTTATTTATTGTGTGTGTTGCATTATTTTTCTCATTACTATGATATCATATCCAGTTAACTTCTCAGACTAAATCTTTATTTTAACAGCTCTGAAGGAGGCATTTGTTGCTGATAAATCCATCCAGAAAATGGCCAAAGATGACTTCATCATGCTTAACATGGTGGTAAGTAAAATATTATACATACTCTGAGGAGAAACTATATTGTATGAAAAATATTATTGGTCATGACACTCCTAGACATGTTATTATTAATGCAAAAGTTTGGAAAATCTATTCAGATTAGTGTTAATGATTATTTAAGTACGTACTGCAAAGCTTTCACGCTCTATTTTGGTTCTGTGTAAATTAACACATTTATCATTGGCGGTTATTATAATTGTTGTGATTATTGTTCTTCTACAGCAGGAAATCGGGGACAAGCATCTGGCTCCTGATGGCTATTATGTTCCCAGAATCCTCTTTGTTGGTAAATACTCCCATCAATTATTATAATTTGAATCAGTGGTGTTAATTGCACCTCTGAGAAAATCAGAAGTAAACATCAGAGAGGAATTTTATGTCTAATTAAATATGATCATAACACAGAGTACATGAATGTGAATGAGAAGAATACATTTGATCCATTTTAAGTTGTTTTGATATTTCATGGGTAAATTCTGGGAGAAAATGTTTCCTTTTACTTTTTTCCCCATAATCTAAATGTTGGATAAAACTGGATTTGCAAATGCAGAAATCCTCTGAGTGGCTCTGACATATTCATGCTTCAGTGATATTTCACTTCAACATCTTACTAGAATATTTGGGACCTTAAGAATTTTAGTATCTTTTAGTGTTGCTTCCAACTTAAAAAACATTAAGAAAATCAATCAAAACATATTTTTGTAGTATTTTATCCCAGTCTTTCAGCAAAATGTTTCATGATATGCACCAGGTAAAGGATATTGTAGTTACTGTTTTTGTTCCAAAATTGTCAGAATGTTCCTGAACTCTCCTAAGTGAGATTTTAGCCATTTTAAGTTATAAACAAATATGTGGTTGTCCTGTAATTTTTTAAAAAATTAAAAGGATTTTTGTTTTTTATTGTTTACTCATATTTATAAGTATTGTTAAAAATTATGTTAAATATAAATTTATCCAGTTTTTATAAAAATGACACACTTTCATGTGGTTTTATAATTTTCTCACAACTCTATGTGCTACTAACTTGATATAACTCTTCTGCGGATTAGCATTTTGCTATAGTTTCCTATCATCTTTTGTTTATTGTGCTATATTATTACCATGTTCTTCTAACTGTAGTTCTAAGCTATTTATCAAAAGAAAACGTAGGTCATATTATCCAGGCCTACATCTTTAGCTGATCATTTGTGTCATTCTGCAGATTCATCTCACACGGTGCGTGCAGAAATTGTGGGGAAATACGGAAACCGCCTCTACACCTACGGCCCAGATGACATGGAGCTCTGTGAGTGACTGTTAGCTCTCACTTTGACACTGTTTGCTCTTGTTTAATAGGGTGAAAACATGCAAGGAGAATCCCTGTATCCAATCTGTAAAGCAATCTTTACTCAAACACTATGAAGGTTGAAATATTCTAAGATAACTATTTAGGCAACACTTTGAGCATATATTTTGCTTTTTCAAATTACACAGGAAAATGTTGTCATATTCTTTGTTGTCCAAAGGAATCCACATGTAGATATTTAGCTGTAGTAACTTGAACTTAAGTGAAAGTGGGCGACTGATAGTAAAGGTTCCAGAAAAATCTTATAAATTTTTTTCCAAGGATTGTTAAAAAGGAATACAAAGTGATGCAATAGTTTATTTCTGAGTAGCAATGTTGAGAAAACTATTTCATACTTAAACTGGGAGTTAGCTGTTCATTGACATTGTGTTTTAACAAACTGAACCTCCTGTTGACAAGTGTGCAGTCTTCAATAAATGTATTATTACAAACTGTTGCACAGCAGATTTACCTGCAGCTTGAATTAATGAACTGTCCTGTTGGCAGCTCAGTATCGGAGCTCTGATGTTTTTGTTCCTGTCCTCTGTTCTTTGGCAGTGGCAGCAAACATGAAGAAAGTCAAACTCCTGCTGCACAGCGAACTCTGACGCAGCTCCGCTTCTACCAGCTGGATGCTCCTGCAGAAAGACCAGCCCTGAACTGTTACACGGTCTTTTAGAGCTCACTTAAACCAACATTAAAGAGAAGCAAGTGTTATTTTATTCATGCACATTTGTAATATTTCGGTTGCTGTTCTGCAGTAGTGCTTTTTAATGTCAAAAAACAGCTGCATACCTCAGAAAAAAGTGGAAAAACAACTTCAAATGTCAAGTCCTTTGCAATGTGTTGTTGTGTCTTTACCACGTTGAAATAAATGCAATTTCAATTTAAAGCTTCAACTTTATTCTATTTGCTCGCGTTAAAATCTTAAAATTGTATTTTTTAAGGGCTATTAAGAAAAGAAAACGGCAAATTTACCACCAACTTTAATGTTTTCAAAGCTGTGAGTTCATGAGTCAAACTAAAACTGAAATAGGAGCACAGAGTTACCAAAGATTAATAAAATATCTTAATCTTCATTTTGATAATAACAAGGAAACATTGAATTCTCACTTCACGGAACCTAGAAAACAATAGATTTTAGTTTTATGGATATTGGCATTATTTCCAACACTAGATGGCAGTGTGATATAGCTGGTTAAAGTAGACCATATGAAGGCATTTTAGAGATCAAATGCTTTCAATGTAATGATATAAACAAAAATCAAAGGAACGCTACAAGTTTCACTCAGTTTTAATAGGCAAAACCTTAATGCAGGTTAGAGCTCTTAAGAAGCTTGGCCAAAAATGCCAAAAAAGAATTTGTTTAAAATGTAAATGTAATTAGTAAAAGCTTGGTTTAACATTTTCATACATAATATTTCTTTAAAGAATGACACTAACAGAATATTTTTATGAAATCATTTCTTTTGTCTATTGCCTTTGTAGCTCTGAGCAAATTTTGTTTACCTGGAATAAAAGCAAAAATGTCTCTTAGGGTTGTAAATGTTGCTGATCCCTGATTCAGATGAATTGCAAACATGACAGGTTAGGTTTAGAAAATGTTATTTATAAAGCCCAGTCAAATGGGGCTTCATGAAGCCTGTCAGATTGGTATCATATGGTCAGGTATGCAGAAATGACTGCAATAACATTCTGCATTGAGGGACGTTGAAAACTTTCCACAGACTGATGTCAGAGACTGGTAGATGTCCACAACACTACAGTAGTGACTGAGGTAGTTTTAGTTAAAGGTGGGAAATCTTGCCTCTTTTTTTTTTTTTTTTTCAGAATTTGTATTTTTACCAGTAAAACAAGGTTATGTTACTTTTATTTTGAATCACTTATTAACCATTTCTTTTCCAGATGTGAGGATCTCCATATAAAAAGATGTTTATTTCATGGTGTGTTCTTATTCATAAAGTGTTGGGGAGCTACAAGAAGCTTAATGCTAATTTCTTGTCAAATTTATTAGCTGTGTTTAATAGGCTTTCATTGAAAATAAGTTGAAATCAACATAGCTCAGCTGTTGTACACAAATGTATTAGGAATCAGCTTTATTTCAGTAAGTTTGCGCACACCACTAAGGAATTTTGTCTTTGGTTGTGCTTTGCTATCAGTGACAACATTTAAATATTGAAATATTGAAATATTGAAAGTATGTATGATATAAATCTGACCACTTTGGCAGCCTGCAGGGAAGAAACTTTGTCTGGGGGGGTGGCTATTTTTTGTAAGTAGCTTTCTGTAGTGCCAACCTGAAGGTAAACATGTACAAAGTTTGTGTCCAGAATGTGTGGGGTCTGCAGAGACGTTAGCTGCCCCTGGACATGCTCAAGTCCTGGATGGAGGGAAGACCAGCCCTGATGGTCCTTCCTGTAAAGCTAACTGTTTGTGAAATACTGAGACTCTGTCAGTTATTCTCTTTTTATCACATGCAATTAATAATGTGTATTAACTAACGCGACATATCCTCTTTCTTATCAGTCTGAATTCTATCACATGCTAACAGAGCTCACTGAGCAGTTGTCCTTTCTTCATGCTGTTTAAAAAGTCTCAAGATGGACCTCTCCAGATTTTTTAAACACTGCCTCCCTCTGTTTTTTTCCAATAGGTTTTGTATGCGCGCACTGCTGGATTCATAACAAATGTGTTTTCTGCTCTGGCATCTCAGGTCTGACAATTCCCTCCCTGTGTTCTCCGACGCTGCTGTTTCAGTGTTCTGGGAGAGAAATGATGCCTCCAAATCTTCCCAAAGCTGTCATACCACCTGGAGAAAATGAATAATACCTCATTTACTTTTCGCTGTTTAAGGAATTGTTATTCAAGTGGGAAAAACATGGATGGAGGCCAAGTTTGTTCATGTAATATGTTTGAGGTGATAGCCGCGCCGTGTGGTGTATATAAAAACGTTATAAATACATGTACGTCCCTAGAAATTTGAATATCATTAAAAAGTGAATTAATTTCTGTAATTTAATTAAAAACGTAAAGTTCATATGTTATATTGATTAATTCCAAACAGAACAATATATTTAAATCATTTACTTCTGCTAGCTCTGATAATTAGCAAATAAAATTCCCAAATTCAACCTCACAGAACATTTTACACTAGGCAAACAGAAACAATTTTTAAAACGGAAATGTGAGCCTGCTGAAAACTATGACCATCTGCAGTACACTATTTGGTCTTTGTTTGCACAAATTACTATAAACCCACATTTCCAATTGTTCTGTTTACTTCCTGCTGGTCTGCATTTCCTGTCCAGATGATCTTATCAGCAAAGGTCACTACATCCTTCTGCTGTATTATTAATAACACAATATGTATCCATTAGACCTACAACAAAATGAAGTAAACATTCCATTTTCTTTATACAGCTGTTGTACGTGAGTTTTCACATCAATATTGATATATGGTATTCACTTCCTGCTCTAAAGAGAAACCCCTTTTTGGTGCAGAAAAGGGTTTTTAATATTTTCTTCTTTGATTAAACAATGAAAAAATAGATTATGATTCACATACTTTCTATCTGTTTTGCTCTGATGGTTCTAAAATATTTCCATTTTAAAACCAGACGATAAATTGGCTGTTGCCCACATGTGGACATCAAATTCAAGGATAGAAGCTTCAAATTTACAGAAATATTCTCACAGACCAAACCGTCAAACACACAGACACTCACCTAAGTTTAGAGATCTTTACTTTGACTTTGCCACTGACAAGGACACTGGGCTATTAGTTCTTGTTTGCACATTGCTCGGACAATTTAGCTATTCAAATAGCGCCCGCTTACCGGAAAACAGCTCCTTAATGAAGAAATGACTGGGTAATATGCCATAAACTTACTCTTTTATTCCTTCCCACACACTCTTGAGTACACACCGCATTGAACTAATATGTACAGTACACACATCCACATCCAAACACAAACTTTCCTCACACACGCACGCACTCACACGGGGGCAGAATGCTATTATAATGCAATCTACAGGAAACGGTGCCAATTTTGCCTTGTAAGTCAGACAGGTCAAATTGCAAATGTCAGCTTTTTTCTCTTTGATTTTAATTATTCTGTCAGGTTCAAAGAGCCTTCATCAGTAAAGGAGCTGTTCTGACAAAGGAAGGCCTGAGCGCACAGATAAGCTCAATCTGCGTCTCCTCTTGACACTTTTCTCCTCCGTACTTAGCCTATCTGCTCTCCTCTCACACACAGCGGCACTCGGGATTACCGCTGAGTAAATTGCAAACTATCACCGTGCCACAGAGATGGTTTAGCAATTACCAAACGGCTGTTCTGATGAGAAGTCAACTTTTTTAACAACACCGTGTTTCTTCACGTCAGATGAATTTTAATATATTAGATTGTGTGCAAGCATGTGTCTTACATGTTTAAAATACACTTAACACAATTATTATTTCTGTTTGCAGTGAATAATAAAAAAATCTACCATGTCTTTTTTAATCTCTACAAATTTTCTTCAAAACAAGCTTGATTTTCTACATTCCTAAAGCAGATGATTTTTTTAATCCACTCCTGAAGTGGATTAAAAAAACACCAATGAACTTTCAATTCAGTAAAACTTTTCAATCAGGCTTAAATGAGCCATTATCCATCTGCTCCTGTGAGTTTGAGGTAATGATACTCAAGTGGAAAAACTTCTTCTTCTGTGTTTAGTCGTGTCTTCTTGCCTGACGTTGCTTCAATTAACTTTGTATATATTTTTGGTTTTAGCTTACTCATAGAAAGTACTCGTGCTCTGGTGATTTATTTCTGTCTCTTTCCTGGACAGTCATCAATTTAACATTTTCTTGGACTAAGTCAACTAGGGCTGTTGTAAACAAATATTTTAGTAATCGAGTAATCTAACGATTATTCTTATGATTAATCGAGTAATCCGATAAAAAAAATAAAATAAAATATTGATAAATTTGGCATAACACCGGTGTTGCTATTTAGATATCAATATCAGTCCAATTTTTCATTTTTGAGCTTCCCTAACAGTTAGTTTTTTGTAGTTTAGAAAACTACCTGTAACAATAATAGCTCATTTTCTAAGTTAACCTGATGAAAAGTTATACAAAGATCTGAAATTATAAGGAGGCAGGCTCACAAATACGCTTATAAAAAATGTATATGCTCCAGCTTTTAGTTTATGTATTCATCTTCAGAGAGTTTAATAGATGAACTCTCACCTTGCCCCATACCTGTCAAGCTTTGGGTTTGATAATACGGGAAATGTCGGAGTGGGGGTGGTGACGGGGGAGGGGTGTTCGCCTCTAACGATGGGGTGGAGGGGAGGAAATAGACTGGGGACAGACCGGTAGACCAGGGGACGAACGTAAGAACGGGGGGAGCAATACGGGATATTTACGGCAGCTTCGTTCGTCACACTCAGGCTCAGTCTATCTGCTTACCTGTATAAATACTCTGCTTACCTGTATAAATACTCTGCTCACCTGTACAAATACTCTGCTCACCTGTATAAATACTCTGCTCACCTGTATAAATACTCTGCTCACCTGTATAAATACTCTGCTCACCTGTATAAATTATCCCGCAGCCTCTTCCCGCCATTCGCTCTGAACCAGCAGCTCCCGGAGGAGAAAAGCTGCCGAACTCCAGGCATCGCACCAGTCATTTTAAGGATGCTTATTGGTCCCCCAAAAACGATGAAAACCCGGGCATTATCATCAATTAATAAAATCCCCACGGGCCGAACCTGAAAATTGGACGTTAAGCTAACACTTAGCTTTCGTCAACAACTCAGGGAAGTGAGAGCTCCGCTCAACGCAAATAATGTTCCGGCCGGAAATAATAAAACGTTCGAGGCAGGTACATTTTTCTCGAGGAATTTTAATAATCGAGGTACTCGAATCGTTTCAGCTCTAAAGTCAACAACTTTCTGTACTTTCTTTGTTTTTCTTTCTCTTGGAAAGAACGTCTGTGATTCTGCATGTCATTTTAACTAACTGTGATGGATGGAGCTTTTTTTTTTTTTTTTTTACCATAATCTTTGTCTCTCCATGTTTCCCTGGCCCCATGCATTTCTGCTTTTGTGATTAGCTCTATCTGGAGGTTTCCTGAGGTTTGAAGGGAGTTGTTCCTTTCAACTGTCCCCACATGCCATTACTAGATTTGTAAGTAAGCTTAGCTGATTGTAATGTGCAAAAATTATAGTCAGATTCAAGGAAATATTTGGTGCTTTATTAATAGAATGGACAAATGAATATGAGATTATTAAAAGTGAGTATTTAGTCTATTTTACATTTTCTTTATGACTAGTTTATAGTCAGATTTAAACAGTCACATTTCTGACTAACACTGGTTCTGTAGGAACAAAGTCATATATTTTCAGATGCCTCAAAATGCTGTTTTATCTGCAGCATTATTACTAGTGAACTTGCTGTGGTCCCACGGCAGCTCATTATGTCCTTTTGCGTTGACAGCATCCATCTGTGTTCAAACTTTAAATTTTTTACACTTATTATCTATGCATGTTCCTGATTTATTAAACATTTCAACAGTTCCTTACATCAGCCAAGCGAAGCTCATGGTACTGGCAGTACTGTCAAAACTCTTCATGAAATTTTCAGTTATCACAAAGTTTTTCTGTGCAGAGGAGTTGTTTCTGCAGAATGTTGTTTAGTGCTGTATGATGCTATATGATGGTTTGCACACAGTTAAACTCAATTTGCATCAAGTCACATGAAGCCACTGAACGGACAGAGTGATTTTCTTTTTCTTTTGGTAAAACATTTTACACAGAGACGCTGTGTTTCCTTTGTACTTAGTCTGTTGGTGTTATCACCTCAGAAAACACCCACACCTACGCACCCGCACACACACATACAAGGTCACATCCATACTCTAACCGGTGAATATCAGGAGGCTCGAGCCGGCCGAGGTGGAGACTGGTCTTGCTGTTTGATTCGCCACATACATCAACTCTGTTGAGCAGAAAATTGAAATGGAAATGTGGGCCTTGGAGGAGTGTGGCTCCCATTTACTCCTGGACCAGAGCTAATGATTTGTCATTTCTCTCAGGGGCACAAGCTGTTGGCCTCTCCCTCACTGCCCTCCTGCACCAGGACGCCCAGAGCTGCTCCTCTGTTCTTTACTGTGCTGGCGCTCTGAGGCGACATGCTGATAAATTAAAAGAATGCATATTTTAATGTTTACCAGTGAATCTTTGTTTCTGGCCTCATGAAGATGATTTTAGTCTTTCCTGGAGCTAATAAATACTAAATATTTAGCTTAAATACTAAGACAAAGCCAACTTTAATTACTTGTAATAAAAAGACTTGATAGAAGTTTTCCATAGACGGCGTCACAGGAAATAGCAGATGGTTTCTGCATTATTAAAACCCAGAGCGTTTCTGCCACGGTGAGAGTTGCTGCAATGACTGAATCTGCTTTTAGAGCTTTCATCCTGCCAACGGGGCGGTAAACTTCAGGGAGCTCAGTGTTTATAGCATCTATAGATTATTTATAATTGATCTGATAGTTCATCTGCCCAGAGAGTAAACAAAGAAATCGCTATCAACTTGGAGGATTATTTTAGGGTTTCCTCTCAGCTGATTTTTTTCCCCACAGCTAAACAAATATGAACAGCAGCAAACAAAAAATGTAAAATTTTGATGAGCTTGGACCAAAATAAGTATTGAAAAATATATAGATTTTTTAATCACTTAAGAGCCAGATGGTGAAAAGTACGTTCGACCCATATTTAAAAAACAAACAAAAAAACATTGCAAGTCCGATGTTGTTAACATAGTTTTTAGTTTTTTCCTTTCCTTCTTCTACTGCTCTGTTTTTAATCCATCAACAGGTGAAATGGTATGTAACACCCTGCACAGGCTAACAGTTTATTACAGTGCAACAACTGATGCAATTCCGCTGAATAAAATTTCCTTTCAAAGAAATAATACAGACTTTTCATAATTTTTAAATGTGGCAGATGATAAAGAAGCTACTTCTGGATAAAATCTGGATAAAAGTTGATTAAACTGGCTGAACAAGCGCGACTTTCAATGGTTTGTTTTGACATTTTGATATGATGTTAGGGCCAGAAAATTCTAGTTTTTTTTTATAGATTTATTTTACACCACATGAAGAAATGACCGAAATGTTGACATGAAAATATGTCCATAGAGGGAAATCTAATGTATATTCAGATTCAGATCAGTTCAGAGCTGTTAGAGGAGAAAACAAAGTCTCCAGAGGAAACTAGGAGAAAATTGAAACAAAAATGATTATTTATGTAATGTCTTATAAGTCTTTTACAGTTGTGAAAAAGCACAAAACTAAAGATTATTTTTAACAAGTAAAAATACAATTTATTTTGGTGATACGTTCCTCCTGTTCACCCAGTGATTGTTACCAGCTGTACTTTATACCTGTCGGTTTTTCAATAAGCATCTATCATAAGTTCTGTAGCTGAAAGCTTTGACGATGGCGCTCTGTCGTTTTTATGGATTTGTAAACAACAACAAAAATCCATTTTGTGATGTTTGCTGTTGATATTTATGTTTCAATTGCAAGATCACAGAAGCAGCAGAACAGGAGCAACGCATCGCTGATACATCACACACTGATAGAAGATCACTGAAATATGAACACCCCTTAATATTTATTATTATCAACAATGGGTTTTTGCTTGGACTATTTCGTCATCCACTTGGAGGTACTGCAGCATCTGCCACATCTCTACCCGCTACAGTTTTATTTCACCTTTTTCAGTAAAAAGAAGTTTAGGAACTAACTGCTGGACTGCACTGTGTTGGTTAAATACTAAAAAATGACATTAACTCACTGAATTATTACTTGGTCCATTTGTTGTGACTGAAATTTACAACAACAACAAAATGTCAGAAAGACTCTTCTGAAATTAGGAAAAGATTTAATGCTTTAAACGCGACATCGGTTTTTTAAATAAGACGATATTATATTAATAATTAAGCATCTATCCGGTTTCAATAAATCATTCCCAATCAGTTTTTGTTTGCTCTGAATTAACTAATCAGTAAAACTGCAGTATGAATAAATGAGTTCCTAGTTCCCCAAGTCAAGTAAACTTCAAAGGATCTGACCACAAATATCTTTCAGATCTGAAGTACGTTTTCATACCTTTGATTTACTCTTCAAATGAGATTGGCAAGTACACAGAGGAAACCTGATGACCCGCCTTCACTCGCTGTCCGACCTGAAGATTAAAACCAGCAGTAAAATGCATGAGACGCCTCCGTCTGACTAATCCAGCCTCCACACTGAGTCTGATTGACACCCGACACGAAAGCAATTAGTTTCTGCAAAAATGTCACCACAGCCACAAAAAGCTACTCTACAGATTATATATAAAACTTGAAACTATGCTTAAAATGTGTTTCATTGTGGAACACTGCAGAATCAGGACTTGAAAGGTGTAGCTCCGGTGATGGTGGACCCTGAGGTGATTTTAGAAATGAAATACGTTGTTTGTCTAATTAAATTGGTGATTCCATCGGAGATCTCCAGTGACAGGCTGTTAATTCTCAGGCAAACAGAGCGACAGGTTAATGAAATCAGGCTGAACAGATGTTCCTTATTGTTGTACTGCACAGTATTTTCACCCACTGTCCTTTGTTACACAAGTTTACATCATATCACTAATGCTTGCTTTTTTTCTCTCAAAATTACTTATTGCAAAGCCGATACTTTTCTAATTTATGGTTTGACATCCAATGTCCAAAAGAAAGGAAGTGATATGTCATATATGAAGATCATATAAGGGGTATAAAAATCAAAACAGAAAATATTTTAATCACATCTTATGTGGGTACTTTAATAAAATATTAAAGTACGCACTGTTACAGCCAACAGTGCATGCTTCCTGTTAAAAATTATTGTTTGGCATGTAAGGTTGCAGCTGAAATAATAATAAATCATGGTCATATGTCCTTGCATTGAAAACATCTTAAGCAAATATTTTTTAGTTGCCTATAAGTTATAATGTCTAACATTTAAAGTGAATATCTGTTGCAGTGCTTTTTGGCATGTTGTTTAATTCTTTTGAAAAATATTTTCTACTGAAATATATCAGCAAATGTCAAAAATGGTGTGAATTATTTCATGAAATATGAAAAAAAAAAATTAATATGCAAATACCACTTTTTCAAAACAAGATTCGGAAAGGTATTTGTTGGTTTCTGTAATTTTTATGAACTAGGACCTTTGACATAGTTCAATAGGAACAGAATCGACCCGGGGACGGACTAACTTGTGTAAGTTGGATGTCAGGATAACCTGCTCTATCAATGCTTTGGCTTCATTGTTGACAATGCTGAGTGTGTTATGATTTTCTTTCTTAAGGAAGAAAAGTGTTCTGCACCTGATCGTGATTGTTTTTTTTTTAAATCTTAAAGTTCTGTTTAACTCTTGTGATCTTTTGATGATCAGAACTGAATCTCCAGGAAGGAAAACTGGGAGCAAATGATGGGTAGAAGTGATAAAACTAATTCCACCCTGACCATTAAGATGAGAATTGTGAATGCTTACATTATCATTTCACAGACACACAGAGAGAAGAAAAGTCAAAGCCATAATCAGAAATAAACTTGACCCAAAGATCAAAAGTAAACTAAGAACTTCTTTATTCTTTTTTTTTCTTGATTTCATATAACTATCTATATCTGTTTTTTCTACATTGTCCTTAAAAGTTTGTCATCATGCTAGGTGCAGCTTCAGTGTTGGTAGAACATGCAAGGTCGTGTTTTGAGTTGGCGGAGGATTTCACACATTGGACAACTGGACCCAGAAAGAGCAAAAGCCTCCAAATGTGGGCTCACTGAACAGAACCAAAATAACATAACCCCACCAAGTAGGGGGAAGGGTTGTACTGACCATCTTCAGGGATTCACGAGGGGGTTAAGCAGAAGCAGTTCAGTTCTTGCTCCAGTAGTTGAATCCATCCGAACCGTAAATGGAGACTTTTTTTTTCTTTTTTCTTTTTAAATCATGACATCATCAGTTGACATCTTTAGTGCAGTCAAAAAAACTAAACTCTAGAAGCAGGCAATTTTAACGGGGCATATACGAAAAAGAAAAACCCTCAGACAGCTTTGTAAAAATCAAAACATTAACAGAACGGACTGGGAGAAACGGAGAGAAAGAGAAACATCTGTCACACTTGCATATGGAGTAGGCCTACTGGCTAGGATTGTAGGGATAAATTGTAGGGCATCACTCAATTTGACTGTTCTTCATTTTTACTATAAAGCTAACTTCAAAGCTGTGTTCAAATTGTTCACTTATTCTTCATTCGTACACTATAGTCATTTTCATCTCCTGTGCACAATTTCTACGGTTTACTTGAATGTACAGTTCACTGCATTGTTAAAGACAGACCACTAGGCCCTACAACCAGAGCTGACAAAGTCCATTAAGGCTAACATTAGCATTCTTACATCCTCAGCTAATTATTAGTTTTCTAGCCACTAAGTAGGTAGTGTACTAAAAAGCTACTGCCTGGTAGAGTAAAGATAGTCTATAGAGGTGCTACATGGCATCATCAAATTAGACCATAATTAAATTAAGCCTGAGCTAACAGAGCGAGCTAACATTAGAATTCTAGTGCCTTTGAAAACAGATAACAATGACTAAATCTACCATTAGTGGTGCACTCAGAAGTTCTCAGTTGGTGCAAAAAAGTAGTGTTGAGGGGTTACACAAAAAACCCCCCGAATAACCTGAATGGACAAAGAATGCTAATGCTAAATTTCGCAAGCTAGCATCCACTGTACAGTGAACAAGAAAACTGTCATATGGCTTAGCAAAAGTATTGTAAAGAGGTAGTACACTCTTTACACTACTGTAGACTGTAGCCTATATGACAGCTGTGTAGCTGTGAATATTAGCATACTGATGCTGACATTAACATGTTAACATACTAATACCCAACCACAGAGCCACTGTCTAGACCATTATTCTTGCAGACGTGTCAATATTGGACGTATCATGCCAAGTCTCAAATCTGTGGATTTTAGCTAAATGCAGTTATCTATTTAGCCTAACATAAGAAACAAATAAATTGCTTCCTAAACTAAAATTAATTTATAATGCTTGAAAATTTAGAATTCCATCTTTAGGCCTTCACTTAAAACTATATTTCTTACAAGAATATTCTATCTAGGGAAACATTGATTGCTAGGGGATATCTTTATTTGAAATTATCTTTGTAATAATATGATTGGTCATATATCTCTGAATATGTCAATCTCAAAAATGAATCTTCCCTTATCCATTTTGAACAAAATGCCATAACATATTGGCATTTACATTTCCGTTGTATTCAGATGCTGCAGTAGGTTGTTTCATAGAAATGGGTGGAGGCTTTTTTTGATGTGCATCTAAAGCCACCAATGTACAGTCATTAGCATGTTAGTGTTAGCAGTGATGTACATTATATTAGTGACCGTTTAATGTGCCTAAGTCAACCAAGAAACTGTTGTAGAATAACATATTGCTGATGCTAACATTGGTATGCTTAACATACACAGTTAAGAATAACTGAAAAAATTGCAAAAAGTTGCATTAGGAAACAATGGTTTTCTCTGCTTTGTTAAAAAGTTCACGTTGAGCTCAGTGTTTCCAGTTTTTAACCACTGCCAATATGAAGAGTTTAGTAACAAAAGCCTCTTCAAATTTTCAAGACTTTCTAATATTTCACACACGCTAACACAGCATCAACTATGGTCAACTAGAAATTCAATTCAATGTCATACAGTATAAATAGTGAATCTACATAAGCTCTACTGTATTACAGCTTCAGTCAATTCAGCATGGTAATGCTAATGTTAGCATGCTATCATTAACATGCAGGGCAGCTAACGTCCACCAGTGATTTCCTTTTTCTTATAAATAAAGCAACATATGAAACGTTACAGTAGAAATAGTGTACATGAAACAAAATGTAATGCTTTGACTGACCAAGATTGATAATAAAGTAAGCACGCGAATGCTGATGTTTGCATACTGACACTTATTGTCCGAAGTTGATTTCTATGACTTTCCTGACGTCACGGAACATAAAACTGGTAACATAAGACTTAGTGCAACTTTTATGATGATGAATTATATTATAAGGTTTTCAACCAAAAACAAAACCCTTTATTTATAATGTGATGTATGCTGCTGGTGCTTGTTTATGCAATATACCTGCAAATAAACATATTAAAGTAGAATTTAGTGTTGCAGCACAAAAAAGCTGGCTACACCTGAACCATTCAAGTTTTTTTTTTGTACACATACAGTCTGAGTGGGTGAACATTTTGAACACAGCTTTGATTTTCTAATGATGGCTTAGAAAATTAAATCAAAACAAGGATAGGACAACCTTCGATGACATCACGAGTGCCAGCTGGTAAAGGAGAAATGTAACAGTGCTGCTTTTTTTTCTTCCTACTATGTCTTTCTTGCTACAATGGGACTGAATCATGTCGACTCTGGAAGAGTTGGTGCCATGCTGTACATTGGCTGTAGTCAGTGAGTCACAAACTTATATATAGGAACAACAAGATCTTCACATTCCTACTGACAAAGGAGAGATCCAAAAGGTTTCCACGGAGGGAGAATTTGCCACATTTGTTGTTCCTTATATGCACAGAACAAGTATATTGCAACAGTTACGATCGCAGGTCACAAAATGCACGGTGGGCGCTGACAGCTACATTTGCACTAAAGAAGCCTGACTTTTCTGCCCAATATGGAATATACTTTTTTTCTTTTTTTTTTGCAGAAAACACAAGTACAAAAAAAAAAAAAAACCTGCCAGTAAAGGGATGATGGCGGAATAATGGCAAGCCATTAAAAAACAGGTGTTATTAACACTGGGGAAAAAACACGTGAAAATCTACATCTTTGGTGAAAATTTAACCGAGTATGCTGAAAGACACCTGAGCACACACAAATTTCACACTCAAACTGTGTTTTTTTATCCTACAGCTGGAAACAGGAATTGACTGAAGTTTCTGAGAAATGCATCTTCACTGACCAGTTTAAAACATGGGAGAGTATTGACTCGCGGTGAACAGGAGTTAATACACAGAGAGGCGTTAATACAGGAGGCTGAACATCAAACTGGAAAACTGTACATTTGGTTGGACACTACTGGCATCAGGTTTCAGCATACAGCTTCTGAGTCTGTTCATGCACGGTCTGTGAAGGTGCTTCCAAGGACAACGTTGTGGAGATTGCATGTTTGCATCACAGCCACCACAGATGGGCTTAATGTGGCATATCTTGAATCTAGCTTCATATACTGTACCATATGTGTGCTACAGGACATCTACTATTATCTGATCTGACAGCTGTCAGGGGTCTCTGGTGTAAATACAAGATCTGAGAAGTTTGTTGTACTGTCATTGTTCTCTCAGTAGTTTCATCCCCATTAATCCTTTTTTGATAAGGGAACACAGAAAGTAAACAAAGAAACAAAAAAAAAAACCTCTTCTTTTGAAGCCCCCCCCCAAAAAAATCATTCAATCAATCACAAGAAATTTAGAAAATAGAGACAAAGATTCAAAGCTGCCTGTGGAGAAAGTTGCTGGCATTCATTCAAAAATCATTGACGCATAGAGTTTCCCGTTGCTTGTTTTCTGCTCGGCAAGCCGCTCAGTTCAGTTTCCATGCAAAGCCATGGATTCGAAAAGGAAACCAAGTAAATCAAGGAAAAAAAACATAGAACGTGCAGCGCCTCCTAAAGCTTCGTCCCGGGACCAGGTGAGGGGGAGGACTCCAACATGACCCACCCGGATATTCAAGTATGAAGTGACAGCGATGGGAAATACCTTTGAGGACAAATGAATGAATAAATGAATGACAAAAAATCATAAAAAATGAACTTGAGTGTGCTAAGCTGCAGTCACACCTGTCCTGAATCTGTTTATTGTGAGTCAATCAAACAGGGCGACATTGTTTTAGAACATTTTCACCTTTAATAAAAGGGGCTAAGAACGCATCAGAGAAACACACATTATATGTTATACCTACAATATTTTCACTTTTCTGAACTAGATTTACATCTTGAGGATTTATGAATCATTAAATTAAAGATCACTGTTTTAGCAATTATCTTTAGGTCCATACACATTGGTATTAGTCAGTAACAACAACAACAAAAATATCTTTCTTCTATGCTACATTTCACCCTAAAAAGGCTACACTCATTTTGCGAAAAGAGACAAAAATTGTATTATCGCCACTTTTCCACACCTACAGCATGAGGAACATTTCTGTCCTGAAAACAAAGTGACTGAAAGAAAAGAACAATGGTTCCAGTTTAAAAACAGAAAAATAAGTAAAACCAAAATTATAGGCTTAAAAATCAAAGATGAGGAACAAGATGAGGCGGAGGTCCTCTGAGGAATGATGAGCTATGGAGAGTTCGTGGAGCCACGAAGGTGACAAGTGCACATGTGTAGCTCGCACATGGGGACGGAAATAAAATGTTACTGAGGGGCTCGATAAGTTTTCCGGCCTGGGTCAGGGAGGGAGGACGGGAGGAGCTGGTGCATTGGGAAACCCCCCCTCTCCATTTGGTCCCCGGACTCAATCAGGAGCTGAGGGTGAACTGGTCTTGCTCGATGGGCTTTTTGACCCAGGCCCCCAGGCCGGCCTTGTGGAAGGCCTTGATGAGGGCCTTTTTAGCAGAGTGGTACTCCATGGCCGCCTCCTTGGCCTCATGGTATGAGCTGGGCTTGGGCACTTTGATCCGCAAGATGGATGACAGCTGGGGAGGAAGAGGAAATGGAAACAGAAAGTAGAATTTCGAATGAAGCTTCCTTGAACGGGTTAGGATAGGTCTCTGTGCTTTACAAAACATGTTTATTACATTTTTTGCACAGAATCATTCTTATATAATGAGATTTTAGTCTGCTCCGTGCTGCCTATTCTGAGCTCCTTTCAGAATGAGATGCTATTAGCCACGCCCCCCAACTCAATGTTTACAGTCGCATGTGAAAAACGTTATACAACTGTACATCTTTGAAAAGCAGAAGTAGAGCCTCCTGCACAACCAACAAGAATGAAGCAAGAGGTTTCAAAATGGTAAGCCAACAACTAAACACTTGTCTTTTCTAGCAGCCATTGTACAGCGCATACAACCAGCTGACCAAATGTCCTAAAGCTCATCTTGGGTTGCTAGGTGATAATAGATTGAACAAATACTTAAGATACTTATCTGTGACATTTTCTTTTAGAAACAAACACTGCTTTAAACTTTGCCACCTGTGTTGCTTGGTCTTCATGATGCTGTTTTTTGCTAATGTTCTCTAACAAACTCTGAACCCTGTGCATAACAAACATACTTATACTGAGACAAAATTAGGACCATCAGAGCAAAGAAAAGAGAAAAATGAAAACGTAAATGTTTTTTTTTGGCAAAGAACTCTAATATAAGTTGTGTTTCCGGCTCTCTGTACCTTCGAGTGCAGGCGCACCCAGCGGCTGTAGAGGGCGTGTTTGCAGAGTCTGGAAGGCCGGCCCATATCGTCCTTCCCGGTGGTGGCGTTGATCACCTCCAATGCCTGATCGCCGACCGTCCAGTTCACGCTGAAGTTGGGCGCCTTGCCCGGTTGTCTGGCCTCAGCGTTGCTTATTCCTGGGAATCCCAAACAAAGAGTTGGTATGCTTACAAAAAATTTGTACATCTCAATACTATCACCTCCTACTATGTTTGATCGAAAAGGTATCCTGATGCAGAGGCAGCTTATCAAACAACCCTGATGTCTTTTAGCATCATTTTTTTACCTTTTTTATGTGATGCTATCTAACATGAGAAGAGAAATGATGCCATCTACCTCGGGGGGGGGAGGACTCTGAGGACGAGGCCTGAACTCTTCCAAAACACGACAGGGCTTTGGCCTCCACTGTGTCTCAAGCATAAATGGGAGATATATGGATGCCATAAATCCCTGTTTCCTGCTCGCTTTTGTGTGTGCGTGTATGTGTGAAAGTGCATTAAGCTCCTTGGTTCCATTTGGCAGCACTTGTGGCAGAAAATGATTTACAGCGGATGAAATCCTCGCTGCTCTAAGGCCACAGCCCTTCACCCCTAAAAGTCTCTAAAGCGGAAAAGGTTAATAACCCCGGACTATTATCTCCTCTAGAGAGGAACCACAGTGGAGGAGCAGAGGATCAAGGGGAATGGCGAGTAAAATCCAGGAAGCAATAAGATGCCCCCTCCTACAACGTCTAACGCTAAATCTGATTGTTTTTAAGAAAACACAATGGCTATTCAGGAAGTGAAGTTTGGACTGAAAATAGATCTTTGGGATTTGTTTTGGTGCCTGTTTTGAGGTATGAATGGAAACATAAATAGGCAGCAGTTCCATTCATAAGAAGCTGCACAAAACAAAGCACTGGTGCAGAGTAGTTTGGACTGAAGGGTTGTTATGTTGTTTTAACACTGTGAAATTTACGTGTGGGTCACTCAGTACATGGTGGGTTCGGAAAGGAGCCGTTCACCATGAGTTCATTCTGACATAACTGGAGTTTTATGTAGATCTACTACAAGCAGGCATATTGTGTAAAAAAAAGGTTCAACTGGTTACAACAACCAGTCAGCCAACCACCCAACACACATATAACATTTGACCAATCAGCCAGCCAATCAACTGAACAAACACACAAACAGAACAACTGTCTGTCCATCCGTCCATGCAACAAACCAGCCAACCAACCAACAAGGCCTTCCATCCAACTAACCATTCATATAGCCAGCAGGCCAACGGAAAGAGAGACGTGGGTTAAATCTGGGTTTAAATAGTTGATGCATACCATTTATCAAAATAAAGCAGCAATCAAAAAAAGGAAGGAACAGATTTATGAATTTATAGCCAACATGAATTTGTGGGATAGATTCTTTTATACAAGGGTTGTGCAAATTTTTTAAAGTATCATACAATAATGCTCCATATAATCAGAGTTTATGTTTTAGTCAGCTGTACTTAGATTAAGTAAAATAAATGTTGACCACAATCCAGCCAAATAATCTTAGCGAGATCATTCCGCTTGACTTAATCAGAATGACTTCTTTTGATATTCTAATGATATATTTTATCTGTTTTACAAAGAAACAATGACAGGCAGAAGAACAAAAACACAGTACTAAATAAATAAAAAAAAAGGAAAGTAAAAGAAAAACGAAAGGCTTTTGAAAAGGTCAAGCCACTGCTGAAAATTTATACAAAATGTTAAAGCTATTCAAATTCCACAGCAGAAAGGTAAATGTCAGCTCAGATCAAACAAAGCAGGAAAGCTCCTCCTGTCCTCCTTTCCTCTACGACTGACCTGTGAGGTCAAGAAATGTGTTTACTACCCAGAATTAAAATCTTTCTGCTTGATATTTGGAGAGCTGGGGTTGGATTATCAAAGTTTAAAACGGTGACCTCACACGGTTGGGTTTTTATCTTTTGAAATTGTGAACGTGACCACGCAATACGGCTGGGAATTTAAGGGAGAAAAAAAAAAATCTCAGATTACCAGCGAGTCTTTCCTTATTTTATCATCTATTTCACGTCAGTGAGGGCTCTTACCGCTGAGTAGAGGCCTGTTCAGGGTGAACTGCTGGGGCAGGTCCTCGATATCTGCAATACGCTGGTACATGGCCCTGGAGAGGTGGTCGGCGTGGTAAAGGCTGCCGAGGATGATGCTGGAGAAGTAGATTGGCTCAGTGAAGTAGCTCATTAAAGAGCCCTGGATGCCCACCACATTCCACCTGGAGGGGGACAAACACACAAGACCGAATCTGAAACCAAGTTGGAAACACAGAAACCACACAGCAATTTGTTTTTAAAGGGTGTATTTTAAAAGCCGATGCTTTATGTGGTGAAACTCTTTTCTTTTCAAGAGAGATGTGAACCTGAATCATTGTTTAAAATAACCTGAAACGTATTTGTGACTGAACTGAAAGGACTTGTTTTGTTCTTTTTTGTAAAGTGCCTCGAGATTATATCTGATGTGAATTGTTACTTATAAATAAACTGAACTGAATAAAAATTGAGTTACCTACTAGGTTGAATAAACTATGTAATTATAAAGATGGATACACCTAGAATAAAATAAATAATTCACACAGATTTAGAATCTCAACTTTCCAAGATTTACCTTAAACAAATCTTTCCAAAGCTTGGCAGTTTAAATATAAAAATCAGAAGTAGTTGTTTATAAAATATCATGAATATTTCTTTATTTAATGACATATTATATTGCTTTTGTAATAGTTAAACAATAATTTCTTGTGAACAATAAGCTGCAAAGCTGTTTGAGCTTCTCTGGGTTATTAGACAGTAATTAAAAAAATGGAGGTTAAACATTAGAGTTCAAGTCTGAAATCAGACTTTTATTTTTCCCTTTTATAATCTTCCCTAAGCTAATTATCTTAATCTTGTTAGCACACTAAAAAGCATTTACATGTTGCTTTGTGATTGACTGATTCACTGTTGGTGTAAACAAGCAATTGAATAAGTGTACCTAATAACGTGGGAACGTCTCTATTTATAGAATTATGTACCAAGAATAAATAATTTGACCTGTAACATCTGCGTTCAATTTCAAATAAGAAACATTGGCATATAAAACATGCAACGGATGCTATGCTGCACAAAAGGCTCTATTGTTCCACAACACAATATTCTTGGTGCAAATGTGTCTGAGGAGGTGAGTGTAAAATTGGAGGGAAGGAAAAATGAAATCTCAGGCTTTTATAGCTGCAGGCAGTAAAACACAAATTCAGCACAGTCAAACAGCTTCATATTATTCCCAGCCATACACACACATTGTTTTATCGCAACAACACAGCGACACAAATGCACCTGAATACCTTCTGAAGGACACGCGGCGAACAAAAAGAAGCAAAAACAGGCAAGCACGCTCATTGGAGTTATGTTTTCAGTGGCATTCAATTTTGTTCCTGTCAAACCTCACTGTATTTCTGCTTTGTGTTTTTTCCTGCAGAATATAACACTTTATGGCTCCACGCAGGGAAACTAAACACACAAAAACCCCCAGAGAAAAAGTAAGGAAGAGAAACTGGTCAGGTTGTAAACGCATAATAAAAACATAAATCAGAACACAGAGATTCAGTAAGTAAAATCTTTTTAAGAACTTGTTTTAATGCGGGGAGCGCCGTGTTTCTGATATTGAGAGATCGAAAATGACACTTGAAAATTCAGATTTTATGTCAGCAGTTTAAGCACTATATGTACAATAATCGTCAATTTAAAAAAATGTATTTGCAGTCTAAACTTTGGAGTGTAGAGATGCACTGAAAAACTCTTCATTGGAAAATATTAACTCCTCTTTTCTACTCAAACTCGCCATAATTTTGTTTTATAGCAACTATTTCCAGCAGCTATTCACTTCAAAATAGAACGCTACTTAATAGACCATAACAAACTGCACTTCTTTCAAGTTGCTCAAGTAAAAAACACAAAAAGGTTTGCAAAGTTTCCAGAAACTATTGAATGATTAGAAAGCAGAATCAAGCAAGAAACTTACGATGTCGTTGCTAAGACATCGTAAATAGCCTGGATATTTACCCATTGCATGTTATATTTGCTGTTCTTCGGTTTGACAATGAATTCTCAGTTCTATATAATTACTACTTTTTGGCTGATCCAGATGAATTTTGAAGGCAGGCCAATTATTTATGACAATCAAATAAATATTTAATTAATCAGTTAACACTGAAATCAATCAATGACTATTGTTGATCTTTTGTTACTTCGTTCTTCTCTTTAAATTGCACAGAAACACAGAAAATGTCAAAAACAATTCACACCAGTGCTGAAACACTAAGCTGTGAACTGTATTTATGCTGCATCCCACATGAATTACACAATCAGCATTCAGTTACTGTCCGCTCAGGCAGAGTTTTATCCAGGCAAGAGGAGGTGGAGCATTCTCATGATCAGTCATGGAGAAGTTTCACCATTCATCAAAGTGTTGCTTTGAACATGGACAGAGACTAAAGACGCTCTGATCAGCCAAGAAACAAATTCTTCCAGGGACAAAGGATTCATCAATTCACCAAGCTCCCCTTGACACTCAGGAAAAAAAAAAAAAAAAAAAAACAAGGACTTGAAATGATAAAGTGTATCGACAGAGGGGAGATATATCACTTTGCAGAAAATTATACTGGCAGCAAATAAAACATGAGAGTCCAGAGGAATGTAGCTGAAGGGAAATCAGGCATGAAGTTTTTGGGTTTATCTAATTAAAAAATATTATGTTGCACACATTTGAATGCAAATAAATTAGTAAACAAATGTTTTCAATGATGTTGCTGTCAAAAATTTTACTTTTTGGAGCTTTTTGAATATTTTTCAAAAATAAGACTTTAAGTCGAAATGCATCAGGCAGTATTTGGTAATATCTAATGGCAAATGCTGGAAACTGCAACATTCTGTAAACTATTTATCTACCGTCAAATTACAGTGGCAATAAAAGGTGGAAATAGTCTTGCTCATTCTAATGTAATACAGTAACATGACTGCTAAACATGCTGCAGAAACAAAGAGAATTCAACCTATTTAACACTTTAAACTACTGTATTTTGTACTGAATTTGAACCAAATTACCGTGCGATCTTGTCACTGCAGGACATGGTGAGCAACCTCTCTCCTTGGAGCACGCCGTCCCAGGTCTGGATGGTGTTACTGGACCGTACAGGAATGGTGCCCTCCCCTGACTCTATTTTGGTCCTGAGCTGGCCTCTTGCTTTGCGGTTCGGGTGCCGGTCTCCCTGATCTGAGCAAGAAAATTATCACACACAAGGCAGAAATTCATATTTAAAAAAAAAAAAAAAAAAAACTCTCACACAGACCAGTGCCTAACTAGCATGATAACTTGATAAACAGAACTGGTTAAATGACATTACATATTATATATGATATGATAAACCAAGCACCAACTACTGTACAGGAATGAATCTGTGCCGTTACAAGTCAATCATCTGGGAGTCCAGGGTCCCCCCTCTAGCTCCGCCCCTGCTTATGCTAAGGGGCATAAAAAGTGAACACTACAACATAAACAATGGATAATAATGTTAGATATTAAGTAGTTTTAATAGGTAATATTCACAAAATATACATACATGCAGTATGTATGCAATGCACAACGGCACATCAGGGCCATTCATGTGTAAATTTCGGAAGAAAAAAAAAGTCTAAAAAAAAAAAAAAAAGGGGGAACATTTCTGAGTTTGAAAAGTCAAAAATCTGCTAGAAAAAAACCTGCAATTTTGAGATCAATCGCAGAAATTTTCCAGAAAAAACACTGAATTGTCTGAACAAAAATGTTCTTGTTTTTTCTAGAAAGTTTCTGAGATTAAGTTGTTTTGGCAGAAATTTACTCTTCCTTTATTTATTTATTTTTTGCCTTAATATGTCATTGTACCAACGCCTATGGTTACGTGAAAACAACAAAACAATATAAAATCATCAAATTTAATATTCATAGTTTTACAAAACATATATTTGCATGACTGCCAAGTATCACACATTTAGATAGAATGACAAGCACAAAGCAGCTAGCTGTCCCCGTCTACAATCTAGTCCTCTGTGTAGTGAACACAAACGGTTTCATGATTTTACCATCCAGTTTATATTTCTTACTTGGTTCTTGCATTTTTTGCATCAGTACCTGGATGTATATTTAATTTTATGTAAGGCAGAAAGCCTTGTTTCTTTTTGGAAGACAATGCTAGACTGCATTCTATCGCACACAGACACAATAATAATGTACTTAAAGAAAAAATAACATCTGCATTTTTTTTCTTAATCTTGATTTTCTAATTATGTGCTGAAAACGTAACTGGGAAACATTTTTAGAGGTTTCTGTACCCCCCTCCTTAGCTCCTATACAAGGGGAACACATTTAACATGTTTACAGGTACTGCTGACAGATTGAACACTTAGGAGTTGTCTTTATCATTTTTCAATTTAACATAGTCGAATTAGCCTACAACCTTACAGCCAGTGGTATAATTATTTGGACATCATTACAGTTGTGTTGCATTTTGAGCAGCATTTTACAAAAAAATCCCTCACGCTAGTAAATTGGCATGTTTACTGACAAAGCCAGTGTCTCCTAAAGAAGAAAGCAAAAAATGTCGTCCACATTATGTTGTCAAAGTTTTCTGATGTTCCACCAGAAGGCGCAAATCTATTCACTGACTAATTGAATGTGGCTGTTTTCTATTCAGCCTGCCATGTGCAATGGAAAGCGGCCTGACAAGAGTACGAAGGAGGTTAATCAGACAGACAGAGTGGTTGGGCTGGGTAGGAGAAAGACTGATGGAGGACGACAGAGAATGACTAAACGCTCTAATTACCAGCGCCTTGTTTAAATGCGTCTGTGAAGCATATTTTGGACACTGCACTAACATTCAAATAAAGCAAAGCATAACTCTACGTTTAATTAAATAAAACCAATCAGCGGTTGGAGCTGAATTCTGAGTAAAGAAGGGAAGAAATTAAAAATGTGTCCTCAGAGCCGAGGAAGAGATATGGAGATAGAGCCGGCTGGTTTCGCACCTTCGACTCCGGCTTCGTGCGGAGAGAAAATCCTGGCGTCTCCACAGGGCGAGGTGCTGATGTAGAGGTGAAACTGAACGTTGTCCTGTAACCTGTAGCCTCCTTTGTCACATGGCACAAATATGGACTTGTGATGGTCCTCTTTTATGTTGCTACAATCACAAACCAATAGCAGAAAACGAATGCTCGTCACATTTTATTTAAGCCATAAAAAATGCAATCGGAATATAGAACATTTGTAGAAATGTACAGCTGCATCTTATGAGACTGAATAAGGGATGTCTTTGTCCACTAACCTGAGGTAGAACTCCAGCTGGGTGTAGAGGTACCTGATGAGCGAGCGTCGGGCGATTATCTCTGCATGGCAGTCGTTTAGTGCCAGGCCGCGGTCACTCATGTACTCACCGTTGATGCACTTGGTTCCCGTGGAGACACAGATGACCTGTGCTTCCTTCACATCAGTCCCTGTTGAGGGGGGCAATAACACAGAGACACCTGGGTGAATCACATGTGTCCACACACTAAAAACGCTGGTCCTTAACTAAGAAAAGGCAGACTGCTGTGAAGGAGAAGCAGGCCACTTAAACAAGTGTCAATAATGGAGAATCCTAGCAGTTCGCAGTCAGCTTCGTTCCAGTTATCTTCAGCTGCACATTCAGAAACACACCCATAAACACACTTCTGTCTCCTGTAGGGCAGATACTTTGCCAGCACCAATAAACTTTAGAATAGGCACATGTCAGTCACTGGTCATCAAGTAAGCCTTAAAAAGTTCCAGTTTTTAAAAGAAGATTTTTACTTCACAGAAAAGTAATGTACCTGGTAATGACACAGCAGAACACTGTGAACTCCACTCTATTATTCTTAGTTTATATACACCACACTCAACGGGAGCACATCAAAAGAGGCACAAATACTTCAGACATTCCCAGTATTTGATGTTCTAGAAAACTGTTAGAGAACTGTTACTTCTGCTCTTTACAAATATTATTTTTTCAACTGTTTGTGTCATTGGAGAACCAATAAATATCAATATATTTGAAATTATGAGTCAATGAAACTGTGCTATTCAGCAGCATACTTGCACTATTGTAGTTGCCTGTTTGATGATAGGTAGCATTAGTTAAATGAAATAGGCATGGGAGCCATAATATGAACTAGCAAGGTTACAAATTCTTTAAAGCAAAATTTGTGAAATATTTTTCTGTAAACACTAAGAATATAAATTTTTTACTCAAAGACTTTAAACCTATCATCATCTTTTCAGGTCAGCTGGATGTATCCTCACACCTCACAAATCCCAAACAGGATGGTAACTAGATAAACTGGAAATAATAGGATGTCTGTTTTCAGAAAAGAAGAGATAAATACTGTCTTTTGTTTCTGCCTATGGTATGATACATAATAGATATTTAGAATGCAAAGGTAGAAGAATAAAACGTGACTTTCTTGATATCAATCTGATTCTTAACTTTTTTTAAAGAACTGGTTGAAGACCAGCTCTAGCAGCAGCTCTGGTTTACCACTAGAAATTCCTGCAGGGAAGAGGGTTAAGATCAGATGTCTAGCTACATCCAGAGGTATGTACTTATATGAGACAGAACGATGTCTGCTAAAACTGCCAAACAGAATATTGAGAAGATGCATCTTTAGATCCTATTGCTCATGACCCAATAACCAAAGCACTTATCTCTTTGTTTTAATTATCCTTCCAAAATACTTCTAAATGACCAAAGCCTTTTTTGTAAGCACGGAAGGCATCACGGGGTCTCCTCCTCCTATATTACCTGTTGTCATGACAACTCCTGCCAGGACTTTTCTTCGTGCATGAGGGGAGGTGAAGTTGTCTGTCAGCTCACTGAACTTATCCACCACCAGGCGAGAGACAGCGTCAGCCAGAACCTGCAGACACAGACAAGCGTGCGGGAGGACATGCACATAACCGCACAAACACAAAACCCTCGCCTCAGATATGTCAGCTTATAGAGCATGTCTGATGCTATCCGCCTCTGGAGCGCTATCTACCTGTCACTATGCTCGCATCCAGCATCAAACGAGTCAAAGCGTTAAAACAGCAACAAGTGAAACTGGGCTGGCCCCCTCTGAGGTAAACATAACAATCTTTTAAGCAGCGCTGTTGGAGTTTGGAATGACAGTTTTAGTTTAGCATCTCCCTTCTGACAGCGAATCAGAGCAAAAAAAACAAACAAGCAAACGTGCGCCTCAGTTGAGAGCAAAGTACTCGCCTGCTTTCCAGAACTTTAATCTCCTGCTGAACATTTGAGGAAACCTAAAATGAACTTCACACATCTTTAACTTTTGGACAGCTCCTCGTGCTGGGTCTTTAACCACTGCTAATGTGATGGAAAATGACGACAACCAAAAGGAGAGATGACGGCTGGTTGATCACAAATTAAAGAAATCAGTCTTATATTACTTCCCTGCTACTTCAGAGTCACCCATTTAAAGCCAGATGACTTCGGTTTTCATTGCCAAGGACTTTTATTCTTTATGGCCGTAAAAATATAATTTTCTTTACCTCTTTTTTGCTCTTTTCTCTCGTAAAATACATTTCAGTTTATCAGTTTTTTATATGCAATAAGACACAAATAACAATAAGAATTTTGTAATTAGAATTACAAAATTCTAATTTAATTAGAATTTTGATTGTAAATTCTAATTACAATCAAATAAGAAACTTAAGACAAGGTCCGAATTCTGCCACCTCATTTTTTCCTATAAGTGTCATACAAGATAGAAAAGTAGAGCTGAAATTAAATATCATGCAACAGAAAATTAATATGAGAAATTACTGGGAGTGTCATAGCTGAAATGGGCTTTAGAACAAGATGAGAGGGTGAACAAAGAGAGAAGAAAGGCCTGTTGACTATGTGTCAGGCTGATTAGCTTTGCTGACTGAGTTATCTCTCTTCTCACACTGGCTCTCATCTAAGACAATTAACTTCACCTCTCTGATAAACTGTGTGAGTAAGACTTCAATGACAGCTTTATAGATTAGTACAGTTTGAAGGGTGGATGAGTTGAGAGTTTTGCTCTTTGTAAAACAAAGTACAATGTTCGCTTCAGAAGAATAAGTCCCTTTGAGGTGTGTTTCACCTCTATCAGAACCTACTATGGTAAAATCTCGTCATCAACATAATCAGGGGTAAAAATATGGGCAAATTCTGATTCAACACCAAGAAGAATGAGCTTCTGTAGCAATAACTTTCTGCAAGTCTTTGTTGGTGTCACCACTCTTCTTTACGATGTTGCTTTAGTTCATTAAGGTCTGCAGAGACTCCTTCATATGCAACTCTAGATTCTGTGATGTTTGGGATCGATGTCCTGTTGGCGATCCAGTTAGGGCCAAGCTTAAGTTGTCAAACAAACAGCCTTAACTTTGACTTTAGAGTAACTAAAGTCAAAGATATTCTAAAGTCAAAGTTGGTGTACAAAGGACTTCTTGGTTGACTCAATGCCTGCAAGTTGTCCGAGCTGACAGAGTCCAGAGAGTGTTAAAAATTACAAAGTCCTGATAATCAGCCCTCTACCAACATGTCTGACAGTTGTATGAGGTGTTAATATGATTCTATTGACTTTAGTTTAAACTTTTACTGTGTTAATTTAAATAAATTAATTACATAGATTTTAAAGTTTTAAAATTTGAACACTTAATCACATTTTTTAAAATACAAAGGTTGTAGTTGGACCCTTTATATTCCATTCTGGTACGTCCATAAATCTGACGCACAAGCGACATCAGGAAAGAACTGAGAATGACGACAAAGCCCCTTCTCTCACTGTTGTTGAGCCATGTCTACTCACTCGATAAATAATTTAACAGCAGAAAGGTATTTTGAGTACAAGATGCTGCTTATTTTTCTATTTATGTTTTTTGATTAAAATGTGATTAGTAAATTACAAACCCTGCAATTAAAAATTTTAATCGATTACCATCACTACTTTAAACATTTCTGCATTGGTCTTGACATTGTTCCTGAAATTCTCTTGACAAGCCATACTTGTGCAGTCTAAATAAATTCTAGTCAATTTATTTATAAAGTGCCGATTTATAAAGCACTTTACAAGACAAACAGATCTATTTTGTACCTGTAATTGCCTTAGTAAATAAATCTAGTGTAATGCAATAATACATTACACGAGGCTTATAATTAATTGCAGACATTCCAGCTCCAATTTAGACTAATAGATGCAGCTCTTGGACTTTTTCCATTTTAACGAGGAGCTGCATTGTCTGACTCAGAGGTGAACTTGCTGTTACATTCACTGCTGGGAACACAAGCTTTCTGAAATGTTTTCCAGTTGTGAATAATCGTTCTCCCTGCAGAATGGTGGATTTTAGTCACTCTGACACCTTACAAGCAGCACCAGATTGAATGGCAACTTCAATTGCTTCTCCAAGGTCATTGCTAATGTATAAGTTGGCATTGTGTTAAGACTTCTGCTCTTATAAAGGTGGTCACAATGCTGACTATCAATCAACCAAAAGATCGTGATTAGCAGCCTTTGATTTCTATTTTCCCTTAAGTACCATGAAAGCACTAAGGGTGCACTTAGTTTTTTCCATGACCATACATCTTAGATCATCTGTACCTCACCAGGTAGACAAATGTACAGCAATATGCAGTCAGAAAATAACTGATGGTATCTTATAAGCTTAAATACTGATTTCTGTTAATATCAATGTCAGCTGTGCCCGTCTTTGACACCCCTCGTTGTTATATAACTTTGCACATTTGTGCTACAGACCGGCACTAAGCTGTTCCCTTACTATCGGCTGAACACATGAACAGTGAGTGACTTTAACATTTAGACATTACTGTTTCCATCAACAAGCTACTTCAAGACAGATTTAATATCCTCAGCTTTATCATAGTTCAAGATGGTGAATGTTTAGTGGCACTTTTGACCAGGTTTGGAGCCCAGAGAGCCGTAATGTTCGATGAAGTGACTAAAATTATAGAACTAGTGTGTGAGGTGTAATAAGAGTTGGTGCGAGATATTGAAAAGAGAAAATTACATTGTGTGTTGTTTTCTTTTGAGACCCATGGGTCTTGTGTTGTGTATCACATGTTGGGTTATATGTGGGTTTTAGAAATTTCAAAAGAAATAATCAAACAGACTCAACTATAACTACACAGAGGCATGCTTTTATGAGGTAAAGACGAGCAAAGACCTGGAAATGTTTCTTTTCTTCAATATTCACCTGTTTCCATTTTTATTCTATTATTAAAATAACTATTTTAGTCAGTCTATAATATTAGGATGATCGCGTTGTACTTAAGATACTACTCATTCAACAGTGTCTTATTTAGTCCTGTTTAATGAAACATCTCACTTCTGCTTAAGATCTTTGCAGAGGGCCAAATTTCTTGGTCCTTAAATAAATATGTACTTTTATTAAAGTTACATACTGCAGCTTTGAAGAGAAAAAAAATATTTTCACATCTTTTCATTTAGACTTTTAGAAAATAACAGTAAAGATAGGATTTCAACCTGTGTGGATTTGAAAATGTTGACAATTTTTTGACTGTCTGAAATAATGTTCAACACAGAGACCGATGTTTTAGTAATTGTTAATAAAGTCAGTTTAAATAATTGAAGTTAGAGGCGAATCTTGGCTTGTGTCCTCTCTGTTTTGATATACATTATTGATAACTCAACTTATAACATATTTACTTTGGTATAGAGGCTGTTATATTCTCACTTTGGCTGTTGTTTCACTATAAAACCTTCTTAGAGCACACACTGACCATTAAATTATAGGGAATACCCTATAAGACTATATATACAAACTACTGTACTGTATGATATTACAGTTATTTGTGGCTTATCAATTGCAGGACAATAATGTGATGTATAACAATGGAGGAAATATCACCTTCACTACGTAGCAATCATACTAAAAACATGGTTCAAGATTTTGAAGCAAAAACTATTTTGCTACTCAACCTTTACCTAGTTTCCCTTTGGACCTAATGAAGTATTTCTGATTTGAATTCAACTCAAAACGATACCTGAGTAAGCATTTGTTGAATAAGGACCACCACTGAACCCTTTCATCCACTACCTGGTACCAAAAGCACCATAAACAATCCAACATCCCCTATTGAGGTTGGATTGTATTTCTGATAAATACTCAAGATTAAACTAATTACAATCTAGTTTCTTTGTATTTCTTTGACACTAGAGAAATCTGGAATTAATAAAATGTCTTACCTGGGGAAGGTGAAGTTGCAACCCCTCTCTTGGTATGGGTTGCCTGGACGGTGTCTGGTCTAGCTGCATATTGAAGAGAGCAGAGAGGGCGGCCTGTGCTGCCCGAGCTTTAGCCAGCTTTTTGTTGCGCCCTGAGCCTTCAAACGTCTGTGAGTCCACAGTTACTGACATCACGAAATTCTTGGCGTGACTCTCACCACTCTCTGAGACAAAGTCATATTTGAGGCCTGGCCTGAGCTCATTGAGGATCATGACCGGGTTTTTGCCAGTGGAGGGTGAGCTGAATGAAGATGGAGAGGGCAACGGAGCCTGGACAAGGTTGCTGCCAGGTGGTGTGGGTAACGGATACTCCCCTAGTGAGTTTGTACCGTTGGAGCCTAGATAGAAGGATTCTTCAGGAGCAGCTGGTGTCTCAAAACCATTGAAGAGCATGTCAGGGAAGTCCGCTTGATCTGATGTAAAGTCTGTATTCACTGTCAGTGTACGGCCCATGGCTAGGTGAGCCTCAGACGCATTGGGAAATTGAACAAAGGAACGCAGCGCTTTCTCAGCTGCGTTCAGTTTAGCTTTCTTCTTGGTTGGACCCATGCCCTCAAACATTTGCCCATTGACCTCCACAGTCATGACAAACACTGGTGCATGGACCGGCCCAGTCTGAGACAGCAGTTTGTACTGGAGACCTGGTTTGATCTCATTCAGCTGCATCAGAGCATTCTTGGGCAGCACCGGTCCAGGTGTTTTCTTGCGCTTCTTGGCTCGGAACTTGGAATGACCGTGGCCATTGTTGCCCTCCTCTAAGGGGCGCTTTCGACTGCCATGGCCGCTTCCATTGGGGAGCTGATCACCGACTCCCATCCCGTCTTTGCAGGACACGTTGTCCAGGTTTCGGTTTTCCTTAACGTCTGTGCTGCTTGAACCTGCGGTGCCCAGAAAGAGTAACTTACAACGCCTTCGTTGCAGGATCTTGTAAATGCAAAATTTATAGATTCCTTTATCACTCTTTGGAACTGAACCAATGATTTGTGTTCCTTTATAACAACAAGATAAGATATAGTTAGGATTGAATTTCTAAACCTATTTCACAAGGAAGACAAATACAAAAACATCTGTTTCTTCAGAATGACAGTCAATGCTCTAGTGAGTACCTCTGCAAATATTTTACTTTGCTATCTTTACTTTTAAAATTAAACTAACTAATCTACATGTTCAAAATTACTAAAATTAGGATAAAATAAAAATATGTTGTAGACACTGAAGACACTCGACATTGCACAGTGACAGGGCCTTGAGAATACCATGCAAACAAACAACAGACACACTCAAAAACCAGACCAAAAGGGTTTCTTTTCACCCCGTTTATCTTAAATTGCTAACGTTGCTGAAGAAAAAACAAAACCAATTATATATCTAAGGGGAACACATATCACTGATTCTAGTCAGCAAAGTGGATGGAATGTTGGGAAAAATTTTCATTTATAACATCCTTCAGCAAAGGCTTGATAGGTTACTCCTTGCGGTACTCAAGAGAAAGAGAGGCCGCAGTGTGCATGAGTGGGATTGTAGGTTGGGTTGAGGGAGTGCAGGGAAAGTAGTGCAGGGGGAGGAAGCTGAGGACCAGGCAAACAGGAGAGTACATCAAAGAGGCAGAAGGAGAAGACTCCACCTACTGCAGGATCCTAAAGGCTCAACTGGTGACACGGTGGAGGTTAAAATGCAGTTTACACCATTTACATGATTTTATTTTTTGAAAACAAAGACTCCCGTATTTAAAATGAGGAAAGTCTGAAGAAACAAAACAAACAAAAAAAAGTTTTCTAATGAAGTGCCATTCATATGACCCTGCGCCTCTGAGATCCCCCCTTGGAGCTGTCAGAGAGCAGAGTGTTGACAAAATGTCTTGACATGCCATTACCAACTGCACACTGCCACTGACATGTCCTAAGTCAGGAAAAAAAACAACAAAAAATTGATTCTAAGATCACAAACTGCAACTCATTCAGTTTATGACCTGAAAACATGCACTTTTCATGTAGTCATGCATTTACAGCATTGGTATTGGTGCATTGCAAATGAACTTGAAGACAAATGCGCAAAGTGAAGGTTTTTTGCCACCAAAACAGTTTGAAAGCTAAACTAGATCTTGCATAACACTAATTCTTTCTGGAAAACGCTGACTTTAGCACCTTGACCAGCACACCATGTGTTTCTTTTTACCGTATTCACATCAGGGGAAGAGTTACACGGTGCTGGCCATTTCACCCTTCATCAGAATTTTGTAGTTTCCTACTTTTAGAGGACCTTTTTTGCAGTAGTCATTTTGCCACCTAAGTCACCAGAGAGACTTGCTGTACCTATTTAAACATGGATAAGTCAAAATAAATTACTATAATTTGCAAATGTGGTTATTTGATTCAATAAATCAGTGGTAATTTCACAAGTTTTGTTGGTTTGTTGGCATTAACTTTCTGCGCAAAAGTTGGTAGCTAATAGTATTTCTTCAATTTACAGAAAATATATTTGTGTTGTGGTGATAATAAATAAAATTAATTAGTCATGCCTGATTCAGACATGTGTCATACTAACACATGAATCAGATATGTGTTAGCATAACAGGTATTTGGAGAGGCAGCAGGACAAATACCAAAATTGGTTGTCTGTACAAATTTGTTGAAACCAAAATAGTTCCCCGTTTTAGTGTCTATAGGATCAGTTAAAAACCAGTTCTGGTTTAGCTTTGGAACGGTTTTGGTGGAAAAACCTCATGAAAACAAAAATTATCCAGACAATACCGCTCTGATCAGAATGGTGCTCCAAACTGGACTCTTGAAATACAGAGTATTTAATCATGTATTACTGTGTTAAATTTGAGGTTTAGCTAATTATGGTACATCTCTTTAACATCTGTATTTATGAGGTGTTGATAGTCAATAAAACCAATAAACATACATTAAGAAGCCTCTTGCATGCTGCACAAATACAGTGAAGAAATGACACAGAACAATCTGGAGCTTCTTTGTTATTATATTATACACAAAATTATTCAGTTACATACCTCTTGCCCACAAACAAAACATTTAATAATTTTGTCTATTGTAACAATCAGAATCTTAATACCCAGTAGTGGTGAAAAATCACAAACTGGATCAGACACAAAGGGGGTAAAAAACGCATAAAGCAGGAGCCATGCATTAAATTATGGTACAGGAATGCAGTTGTTGTCACTGTCATGCTGGAATTTGTGTAATCAGCATTTGTAGACAACATTAATTATAATGAGAGAGAATATTTTAAAAAATTCCCTTCCAAATTAACTGAGTGAAACAGTGTAACTTTCTTGTTGGGATTTTGTTTTGGTTCATTTCACTAGATAAAAGAGCTTCAAGAGCTACCCGGGTTGTCACATGAAAGCTAAAACTTTCTTTCTTTTCTTCCACTGGTGTCCCCTTGATATTAAAGAAACAGGATTGTGTGAGCGAGGGCTCCGTTTTATCTTCAGATACATCTTTTATGTATATCTGGCAGTAAAAATGTAAGAACCAGACTTCAGAGCCTTTGCAAGGCAACAAAGACAATTTTGTAGCTGCTTATTTCACAACATAACATACCATTCTACAAAGAGAAGACAGAAAGTATGACACTACAATCAGACTTTTTCAATTTTATCGTGAGCTTGGGTGTTGTTGCGACTACAGCTGACTTTAAATGTGTTTGTTGTGGGCATTGCAAACAAAAATGTCTAAAGTTCAATAGAAGAGGTATGAGGTATCAAAGTTTTGGAGATTTGTTCATCTCTGAGAGTTTGTTAAAGTTAATGCGGCATATTTATGTGTGGATGCATCAGTCTGAGTGTATTTTTTAAGAAAGGGCATAAAATAAACTGTCATTTTGAAAAAAGCACATCCATCTTTCAATTCATGGCCTTTAAGTATTTGGAATTTTTTTTTCTTACCAGGTTCTAAAATTAGCTAAATCTAATCCTATAAGTTGTGTGTGAAAAATCGGTTCTTGCAATTCCCTTCGGACTGAAGTTAAAAAGTGGTGGGGCTTTGGAACAGGGTCAGTTATTTTTCCAGTGATGTAACCATTTTCTTATTCCCATATATAAGGACCAACTTACCATCTTGGAACAATATTTGAATGCACAATGAGGAACTCAGATGTTTGAAACTCCCCTCAGTTTCAAACATCTGAGGGAAGTTAATCTTTCACAGTGTAGACAAAGCTTTTGCACAGTGTTGCACATAAAAAAATGTTTTTGTTGGAAATTTATTAGAAGATTTCAGTAGCTGTATAAATTCTACAATGTTAAATACATAACATGGTGCATTTAACTGAGGCTGAAGCAGTATTTACCTCTGGCAGTATATTTTATTATGCCATTGAAACTTGATGCAGGTATACAATAATGTGATAGGGTAGTTATTGTCAAGTATGGTTGAGGTTCGATTATTTGGTCTTGTTTTACAGCCTCAAAACAGGGGCACCTTGCAGTCAATGAGTTGATTTAGTCTATCTATAATAATAATAATTGAGAAATTGCTGATGTTAGAGTTATATATTAAATAAAATAAAACAGATGTAGTTGTGAAGAATCACACAGCATTCAATTATTTCAAGTTACCATGGTGATGGTTATTGCACACTTGAGGATAGATTTAAATACTTTTAGAACCTGGCAAAAAAATAGATCATTATATCATGTAAAACCTCAGCTTTAAACATACTTTATTGTTACAACAACTATATTCTCACTCATATCTAAATAAGCAAGTATTTCCCAACACACATTTTTTCATTTTCCAAAATTTAACTTAAAACTTTATTCTTCAATTATTTTGGTCATTAGACAAATGCTTACAAATTTATTTTTTAAAAAGGCAGTATATAGACAACAAAAGATCACACTGATTACTCAACACATAAAAAGAGAAGGATAAACAAGCAGGCAGACAGAAAGGAAGGAAGAAAAGTAAAGGTAAAAAAAAAGATGGATGAACAAATGAGAAAAATCAAGATGGACTCACTCATGTTTTCTTCCTCATCCACATCCATGGCGTCAGGTTTGTTTTGACCCGCGAGCAGCCTCGCCCCCGCTGCACCTGAGGATCGGAGGACAGGAAGGCAGACAGTGTAAGCACAGACGGAGCGACACACAACCACATAAACATATTCAGAGAGCTTGAGTGGCTACAGCGATGATGAATTTCCTCGCTTGACATAGCAGCACACACACACAAAGAAACATGCACACATTGCACTGTGTAAGGAGCTCCTGATGTAAGCATATAAATATTCAGAGACGGAGAGATATCAAGGTGAGAGAGGGGCCCAGGGCTGACAGGCCTTAATAGCAGGAGCAGTCTATTGTGACTTTAATATCCCTGCGATTAGACCTCATTTCCCACTGCCTGCAGAGAGATATGCAGCTCCTGACATGGCCAAGTCACTCCACTGCTGCACACATGTGACTTAGCCCAAGGTGGAGGGAGCGATTAGAGATCCATTAAGCAACACTTTCAAACCAACATCGAATCAAATGATTTCCTGTAATTGGAAATATTCGCTCCAACTGACAATGACCAGCAAACCTTTGGACTGTATCACTTTTTTTAAACTCCAAAAAAATAATTGGCCGGGATTTGTGAAAAGTTGGTTCTAAATGTACAACTAGGTATCTTCTCAAGAGTCTACATAAAACAAAATTGAAAGCTTCGAATGCCATTCCATTTAAACAACACTTTGGTAGACAACAACTTGAGCAGATATGACTCATTACATGTTTGGACAACATAAAATTGGAATCAGGACAACAAAGAAGTAAATGTTGCAAGCACTGATGTAAAGTACCATGTATAAAAGATGTTTTATACTTTCTTTGTTCATTCATTAAATCTTTGACAGTTTATTCCTTCATTACTTCCTTCGTCCATCCATTCATCCATATTCTTGTCTGTCTGTTCATCCATTTGCTTCATCCTTTATGTGTCTTTTTCACTGTTCATTTGTTTGTTCATACTTTCCATCATTTGTTCATCTGTACCTTAGTTCCTTCCTTCATCAGTTTATCCGATGTACTTGCAGACACACTGATTCACTTATAAATATTCAAGTTAATATAATTTTGGTTATGTCTACTAAGAATGTACATTTCAAAAACCAAAGTCAGTTGCATAAGTGATACCACTGGCTCATGTTGCCAAAAATCAACTTGGATTGTATTTCACTCCAAAAGTATCACAGAAACATCGGAGAACAAAAAAAAAAATATTGGTAAGACCAGGGAAGATGAGCACAATCTCAGGTATATCAGAAAAAAGAAACTAAAAGTTGCAAAGAGAGAAGAAACCAAAATGAATATCATAAAGAGAGCGAGTGAAGGCAGAAAAAAGATGGCACAAGTGATATGGAACAGATTGTGGTGAATCCATTCTCTCTCTTATTCGCCTTCCATCATTGCTCCCATTCCTCAGCCAGACACTTTCTTAAACTAAAGTAAATGGGCTAATTAATCTGAGCTAATGGTGGGTGACAGCAAATATGCTAGCACAATTATCACCCTATTAACGATTCATATTCCAACCCATAATTGAAAATGAAAAGGTGGGGTGAAGGGAGGAAGGGTGGGAGACGGGAGTCATTTTTCTCTGGTAGCAGCAGCCAGGTGCGCCATGCTACAGTGCGCTCATTCAGCGACCCAGAACCAAACCTACGCTCACTTTCCACCGCACATGATGCGGCGCAATTTTCTATTTCCTTTTAATTATTGGTGCTGGTATATAATGAGTAAACAAACTAGAGCTCTTATATGAACACAAAACTAAATGTAAAACATGGCTGATTTTAGCATGCACCTTTATTGTCATTACTCCTACTGCCCAGTGTGGGCTGTGTGGTCTAATCAGCAGCCAATGCAAATGTGTCTGTCAGTTTTGATTTTCACATTAGACCGTCATGGTTATAAAAGTCTAACACTGATTCTGAAATCAGCCGCAATGAGAGGCTTAAGTCTCACAAAGAACTGTGTAGGATGGGCACCTTGAAATTTCCATTGGGGATTAAATGACTACAAACTCCTGAAGGTTAAAGGGATTTAGGAAAGGAGAATTTAAGATTTTTATTTTTTTACCAGTAACGTACATTTTTGAATGGACAAAATGTACAATTATTTTTTAAAGGGAATATGTCTGAATGTATATTTGTTTGTACCAACATAGAGATAGTTGGGTATGAACACACATTAAATACGTATTACAAAATGTTACACACACTTCAAAAACATCAATGTAACACAAGTTCTGTAGAGTCATATTAGGAATTCAGTTCCTTCATGAGTTCTTCTTCTGCTTCCAATTATTAAATAAATGTGCATTGCTGCACATTAAATTTATGTGCAGCAAGATTCAATGTTGGTAATAAGAACTGTAGTAAATCTTTTGCACTTCAAGTTGAAAGGAATGTTCTTGGCATCCACATTCTCTCTAGACAGATGTGCCTGAGCCTTGAAAAGTTAAGCATTGTTTCATAAACATGCAGGAATGTCCAAACAACAGTGCATGAACTGGTTATCAAAAAACTAAGGATGTCTTTGGAAATATAATACAAATAAATCCAGAAAATCAAATTGCATGATTTTTAAACCATTTATTTGCACTATATTGTGTGAAACAACATCTCCAGCATTGGTCAGTCCAAGGAAAAAAACTATAGACCTGCACATGGCTGGAACTGGCTAAAGGACCATTAGTAAACAGCTTAGTGAGAAGGCAACTATTGTGTCAGAAAATTTAAGACAGTCAGATTGAGATTTCATGCAACATCTGACCTAGTGGAAAATCAATGATCATGATAAAGGTGAAGAATAAGCCCAGAGCTCAAAGGTAGGACCTGGTCTATGACCTAAAGAGAGCTCAGACCGCAGTCTTAAAGGTTTGAAGTAGATAAACATTTCTGCTGCACTGTCTGCAAACCTGGTCAAGAAGTACAGGAAATGTTTGACTCCCTTACTTATAGAAAAAAGCTCTATTCAAATAATTATTTAATTCAATAAAATGCTAATTAAGTTTTTATTTTAATTTGTAATATTCCCCCACATTTGAGGTTTTACATGTGACAGACTTCTCCATTCTTTGTAAGTGGGAAGATTTGACAAATTGGTGGTGTATCAAACACTTATTTTTCCCACTGCAGATGGAAGAGAAATTGCACGTTTAGCAGAAAAGGTCATACTGTGCAACCGCCCAGCATATGAGACCTAAAGATTTCATGTTACCCTGATATTTATATCATTGTGTGATATTAAACCAGCTGCGCAAAATGTCAGTCCTTAACGCCCAATATTCTGCATCCATCCATCTATATACACTCATCCTTGCAGGTGCCGATCTCCACATCAACACTTAAAGACTGGAGTTGGCTAAAACAATGTCAGGGGGCGCCCTACACACCCAGTGTTTCCAATAGCAGGCAATATAGTGTAACGTGAGATTAGCTTGATTATTGGAGAGATGTACGAGTTGTAGATGAATCAATTTTGTATCAGTTGTTACCAAAAAACAAAAACAAAAACAAACTCAGTGCCATGAGGCTTATCTGGTGATCAAATCTCAATTATACCACTTTTATGTTGCACATTTATACATTTTTCTATACAACAATCTTAATTCTTGGTTTTTGTATGGCGTGTTTGACAAGAAGTCTAGAGAAATGTCATAGAAATGCAAGGAGGAGTTTAAAAAGACATGTTTACTTATAGTTTTTATCATTGTGCATGAAGCTAACAAAACTAATCCAGACATTTGGATACATGTGGATTCCTAAAAGAAATGGTAAACCGAAACAGGATCCTGGACAGATGTTGAAATTGACCATTTCTGGACCTAAATGACAGAAGCGGAGGATTTTAAGTGAGTCGAAAGAATCAAAGCAGACATGCCGACTGTCTCCCCCTGCATGAATAAGCGATATAACGTCATCAAGCTGTTGTCGTTCCAGGTAACTCTGAGTGGACGCCAAGGGAGGCAGGGAGGGAGAAAGATGAGAAAGAAGATGAAAAGCCTCAAATTCAATCTGGCATGGTGAGAGGGGCTGAGGGGGAAATAAGGCGTTTTTGATTTGTCTCTCATTCCTCGCCTTGCGCTGCGACGGAGCGATAGAGCATAGTTGCTGCGGAGGGAGTGCCAGCAGTGGACGGCTGGGGGGGAGAGTGCAGGTGGGCTGGGTGGATGTAAAGGTAAAGGTGAGAGAGGGACGGAGGACAAGAGAGAGAGAAAATGCAATCCTATTCCAAGAAAAAGAGAATCATTATCTCCTTTAGAAGGGAGGGAGATGGAAAGGTTTGCCCTTGGCAGCCCAAGCAGTTCGTACTGTAGCAAACTACCTCTCTACGAAGGCAAGTTCTGGAAGGTTTCGGAGAAAATTTTATTGGAACGTTTTCAAACTAAAAAGGTGTAATAGCGAATAACTGTACTTACATAAATCAGAAATTTATGTAAAACAGGTACTTTCTGGGTCAACTCTAAGGAAATCAACTCAATGACAATTAAAATGGAGAAAAAGAAAATATCTTGAGGATCACTGTATTTGGTACAATAATCCATTGAGTAAAGAGGATAGTGATGAGTCAGTCAAGGATACGTGGGAGTAAAACCGGTTTCTGAATAAAAATCTGAAAACTGTGGCAGGAATTTGTATTGAACATCTTTGAGTCGATACTCAGTGAAACTACAACAGAACTTCTTTTAGGGTCACAATCAGGTTTCTAGAGAATGAAGTGTTTGCACATTCTTTACTGCAAAGTGCCTAATTCAGAATGTCAATCAGTCAGAATGGATGCACAGTTTTGTCACAGATTCTCAATTAGATTTAGGTCTAGACTTTGACTGGGACATTATAGCAAATTAATATGATCCAACCCATTCGAATGTGTCAACGGTTGTAAATTTCAGGGTAAAAAGATAAAAATGTCAAAAATGGTGAACTATTTTGGGTCTACAATGCAAGTCCTAATCAAACATACTAAGAAATATGCTTGTATAGAGACAAAATGTAGAAAATCTAAGGGGTGGGAGTCAATACTTTTGCAATGCTTCATATTTGGTAATATGCAAACACAAACTTTAAAGTGCCATGAAGGAAAAGTCTTTTCAGCAATGCTCATATCCTCATTTTCTTCTGTATTTCTCTTATAATTAAGAGATTTATCTGAACTCTAAAAAGAAATATTTGTTTAAAATACTTCTTAAACAAAGGAAATGCCCACATCTGAAGCTAAGTGGTTGTCGGATGGGAAAACATTTAGTCTAATCTAGCCAGATGTACTATTTGGAAAGAATGCTGTGTCATCAAAATCATTCCTCCCATTTACCAACACATCCTTTTATTTCTGACTTTTTTGTGCTATATCGCATTTTACAGGATGTTCACTGCCCTGCTTTTTTCTTATCTTTGCATTTAACTTATTCGTCTGACCTTTCAGCACAAATGGTAAGAAATGGCTCTAAAAATACATAGAATAGGACCTGCTTTGCTGACAGGACAGCTCTTTTTAAGACTCCTCTTCTTTTTGTCTGCAGTCTTACTTCCAATGGTTACCGGGTACTTTAATTTGGAGGATACCCAATGAGACTGTGATTTCTAATAGATTTGAACATATGAGCCAGTCATTCCACAGAAAACAGACTACAAATGGAAATAATTAAAAAATAAAACTGCCAACATACCTTACATGTTTAAAAATCAAAGGATATCTAGCAGGTTCTGGTTACTGTGAACAGAACAACGCAGGCCTTCACACTAAGAAGAGACTGTACATAAATAATTTTCATGGTGCAGTAAAAGGAGGGAACCGTTGCTATGTATACACACTAGATTTTGAAGTTCAATTCCAATTTTTTTTTTTTTTTTACAAAAATCCAATTCTTTGTGTATGGTTTATGACCTCAAGTGACCCGCGTGAAGAAAAATTCTTCCCACTAACAATCATATCCAAGATTTGATACAGATATGTGGAGATTTCTAGAATAAGAACTGAATACTTTTGGGTGAAGTCATATTTTTTCACATGACTGAATACAATGAAAGCGGCTTGGAATGTTTTTTCATGACTGGGTGTGTGTTGTCATGTTTGGTTTTTGTTCATCAATAATGTAGATATAAACACCCATCTCACCCATGTCGTCTTTTATTCATTTCACTAAAATAATATGTTTCGCAGTTGTACTGTGAATCCCTTTTAATCTCTGACAGACACACCCAGAGCAACACTGCCTCCGCTGTTACAATGAATAATTAATGACCGTTGGTGGCAGAAAGGCTGTTACATTTCACTCTTACTGAGTGGCTGTGTTCCAATGAATAAAATGCTTAAATCAAACAAATGAAAACATGTAATGTTAAATAAGACATATCACTTGACCACTTGACTAATGAAAGTAAAGAAATCATAACCCCTGATGAAGCCAAAATAACTCTGAGCGACCTCCTGTTAGTAAGTATTTAGATACCATAAATATATATAAATTACTAGGGCTGTTGTAAACGAATTAGAGGCAGGCTCACAAATATGCTTATAAAAAATGTCTATACTCCAATTTTTAGTTTATGTTTTCATCTTCAGTGAGTTTAATAGATGAACTCTCACCTTGCCCCGTACCTGTTTGAGAATACGGGAAATGTCGCCTGGGGCGGAGGATAGATTAGAGGTGATTGAACGAATGAACGGAAGGAGGGGAGGAAACAGGCCAGGGGACGGACGCGAACGTAAGTCCGGGGGGGGGCAGTATGAGGGGCCGTTTAGGACAAAATCTATGTTTTGTCTCTCACACACTACTAAAAACTCATACACACAGACAAAATATTAAAACTGTACATATATACTATTTAAATGTCACACACATATACAATTTTTGTCACACGCATACACAAAATATTAAAATTGCGCATACACACTAATAAAATATCACACATGCATACATAAAAGACTAAGATTGCACATATAAACTAATAAAATATAGACTCACCTTTTGTATGTGTGAG